>CABEGB010001022.1:139088-155760 GCA_901521435.1 Crematogaster levior
ATATATTAATACTGTTTGATTTGTGGGAGATATAAAACTGCAAATTTTTATATATTATTTATGGACGAGTAAAGTATGTAAGATCATTTTTGCATGTTACTTAAGGGGAAGGAAAACCTTCTTGTCTTACCGACCATTATTTCGCAACAAATTTTAATCTTTTTTTACTAGGTCTCTAAACTCATTTCTAAGAGTTCACTAATATTCCTTTATGCAATGCCAACGAAGAACCTATCTTATTTTGCACGGAAAAATTGCAAAACTTTTATATTAAGCAAAATTTGTAAATGATGGATGGAAATGATGGTGGATGATAAGACAAGAAGATTTTTCTTCCCCTTAAAAGACAACAAAGAAGCCAGTTGTAGGGGAATTTTTTTATTACTTTACTAAACGCATGGCATGCGTGAGAACTTATTGTACAATTTAAATTATAATAAATTAATTCTGCATTCTAGTTATGGCCATCCTTCACGTACCATCGTGAAGCCAAGAAAATATGCGACCACGTCATCATCGGACAACGATCATTTAAAGCGTAAGAATATTCGCGCAGGCACTAAGAAGATTATTCGTATGGATATGGACAAAGAAATAGGCAATATACGAGAAGCATTGGAAAACGTTTCTCCAAACGTGAATGCCGCTGGTGAGCAAACGACAGATCTTCAACGCCAAATAATGAGCACCCCTCTACAGCACAATCACACTGCTGTAGTGAAAAGCAGTCTGAAAAATAAAGCTCAGTCACAATTAGGGGAAACTCCTAGTGCACAGTCGCACAGCCCGCAAATAGGATGTACCAACAGTCAGCCGATGTTACAAGTACCTACAAGTACGCTGCTGTTCAATCCAGAAAGTACTTACGAAACGGAAGAGCCAGAACGAAACAGCCCGTGCACGTACACCCAGCTGTTACCACACAGATCGACATCTGTTTTTGAAGCGTCAGGGAATGCATCAAGTAATGTTGCATTCCCTGTTGCATATTCCAGCTTCGATCAGGTGGATTACAGAATGGGGCAATATTACGAAAACCCAAACAATGGAACACCGAAAACGTTTAAATGTTTGCAAGATATACAGCCACCTCCGTCAATTCCGCATACTGCGACGTCCTCTCAGTATAACGGCATTTCTGCAAACGTAAATACAGCGACATCATGCGGTTCCTCGGCAATCATGAATATCCAAGAAAGAAGTAATCGACCTGTGCCACGTGAGAATCCACCTGAACGAAGTGAAACAAACTGGGGAAATGTTCATCAGGAACTTGGAAGGCAAGATGGAGACATACGGTTCGTATTCGCCATTATGGGATCGCACTGGACGAGAATATGAAAAGAAATGTTTGAATGAATTATGTCAAATTATTTTTTGTGCATTTAAAGTTTTGAACGTTAATCACATTAAATTAATAAAACTAATAAACTAATAAAATTAATAAAAGTAAATAGATATATATGAAAAGTAAGTAACAAAAAAATAACAATTAATTCAACATTAGTGATTGATGTATCATCTGATCATGTGTCATTTAATACAGGAGTGCAATATACGAGCTACAAGAAAAGATGAATGACATGATGACAAAAACACATTATGAGTACGTAAGAAAGTTTTTATAAATACATCTGTTGTACGGAAATATTAACTTGAAAATTATCATATGTCCTTGAATGTAAGCTGCCTCAATTGTTACATTCACTGCAAAGTAGGATAGAATCTAAAAAATTGAAGATGTCGAGCTCTGTTTTAATGCTTAAAATGAAGCAAATGAGATGTCAATGCATTTTGATGTGTGTATTTTCATATAATCGGTTAAATAAAATCGTTTCTAAATTTCAAAAAATGAATTAAGGAGACTAAGCAGCTTGAAGGTTCAAAAATAAAGGTTTTATTTTTAGGAATTAATTACAAAGAAATGAATGCAAACCTGAACTTTTTCTTTTACCCAATGTTTATTGCTGTCATAAAGAGTAAGAAAAAATTTTATACATGTATATATGTATTTAAGAAAAAAGTCACACATGGTTGAAAATAACTGATTTTTAAAAAAAGTTTGTTTGGTTTTGCAATCATACACAATTTAAAAATTGAAATATTAAAATTTTTGTAATCTTGTTCCTAATATCTTTGATGGTTTCGGACGGACTCTAAAAAAAAGAAATTTGAACAAAATTGTTAAAATAGTTACCGTAAAATGGTTATTTTGTAGTTGTTTAATCTTTTGCGTATAAAAAAGAAGTATTTTTTTGGAAATTAAACTTTTTATGCATTGGAGTTGAGGTTCCGTGCAAAATGACACACATTTTGAACATATACTGAATTTTTTTCAAATTGATTTGAACCTCCGTTTTTTCAGAATTGTTGCAAAGTTAAGAAAAAATACAATTTCGAGAAAAACGCATTTAAAGTTTTAAAACATGTATATTTTGCATGTGCGCCGCTTGACGTTCTCGGCTGCCAAATCCGTAATTTTGCGAATTTCGACATAAATCAAAATGCATTTACTCAGGAAGGATAACACTTTCGGAAAATGAAAAAAAATCCATTTTTATGCTGCCTATTCCCCTAAAATGTGAGTAGTATTGATTAGTTTGTTGATTTGCAGAATCATCTCCAGAAAATTGGATAGATTGTTGCGAACACGAATAAATAACATCATGCCTCCAAAACCAAGATCATTTCCATTAACAACCGTGGATGAAGTTATTCGTTTCAACGATGTAAGCGAGGAAGAGTACGAGAGCGTTGTAAGTGTAACCAATAAATAAATATAGGAGAGAGAAAATATAAAAGAAAAAAACATTACATGATAAAACTCTAGCTGTCAAATGATATTTCTTTGCATGAAATCTGCTGCAAATCTGCTGCTAGTTTCATATCTTACAGATATTAATAAATAAATGTCATTTGACAGTTAGCGTTTTACGTATCATATAATGTGTGTTTTTTCTTTTATAATATTTTCAATAAAATCTTATCTGCATAGACAGTGTATTTATGCAAATATTAGTAAAAGCAAATTCATTCTCTTTGCAATAAGTTAAATGCGTTACAAATGTATACTGTGTTATTGCAGGTTGAATATCTCAAATTTCTGGGGGGTTTTACCCTTCATGACGCCGTAAAATACTGCCTCAAAGAGGCGTTAGCGGACAAGACTATATGCCGCTTTTCTGCGTGGGGAGAGCGCGGAAATCTTCCATTGTGGAGTACTAAAATAATTAAAGCAATTTATGGTAAGTTGCTTGGCGATTAGCACCTTCGAAATTTTCATTAAAAAATACGATTATGTTGTGGCCGATAGTCACTTATGTACAATTGCGAATGAAAATTTTACATTAATTGGCAGAACATTTTTTTGCCTTTTACTGCGCCAGTTGAAAAAATGACGTTTTGAGAAAAACGCGTTCAAAATTTTAATACTCCTATTATTTTCGAATAGAAGAAAAAATTAAATAATAATAATATTAAATTAATAATTTTTATCCGGTCCGCTCTTGCAACTCGTTCAATGGAAAACAGTTAACTCACGAAATGTTGGGAAAGCGGCGATAATCGCTTACAATTTATAAAAAATATCGTTTACCTTTTTGTTTCTCGTTACATAACTATGCAATTGTGCATTTTCATTATTTATACATATAAAGGTTTATTTCAAATTTCATTAATTTTTCGCACATTTTCAGTACCTTGCATTATTTTCATTTTAAATCAATATTAAAAAACAAAAAATTATTGACAATGCAATTTTCACACAAAAATGTAACTTAAAATATAACTTTATACATGCAGGTATAAGATACATGAAATAAATTTTCTTGCAGATGCAGTTGCCACAAATGGAAATTTTCCGCCACCAAAGCGCGACGAATTTTTTCGAGAAATAGGAGAAGCTGTGCGCTTCAGCAAACAAAGAATTCGCAATGCGAGCGGCACAAAACGTTGAAAACATAGGTCGTCGAGAAAAAATGCGTCAGGACGCCGATGACCTTCTTCAAATAAGAAGAGGCGAAGAAAATGATCGTGAAAACGACGAAACTTTGTCCGTTGTTTAGTTTTTAGTTACAGTTTATATATTTATATAACACGTCATTTTATAATAAAAGTTTATAATAAAAGTTTATTTTTAATGTATGAAATATAACAAAATTGTAAAACAATAAATATGCATAATTATACATTTTGCGATAAAAATTTTAATTTTATTTTTAATGCAATAAAAGGTCTGAATAATACGTAAAATATATATTGCATATGTCTCAATGTAATATGAAATATCTCTTTTCATTATATACATATTTATATATATGCCATGGTTACCTGAAATTATTTCCCTTCTTTCTTTGTCACATATTGAAAACGTGTGTGAATTTCTTCAAGAACCGTATATTCAGTATATTGGAAATAATAAAATCTTATTTTAGATGTACTGAGTACGGTTTCTGAATCTGCACAAATTCACGCACGTTTTCAATATGTAACAAAGAAAGAAGAGAAATAATTTTATAACCACGCATAGTGTAATATGATGTTGTCATGTTGTTATCAAATATACGGCATTCATATTTTTGCGAACGTTGCCATCATGTTGCTGTCAACTGCTGTTTATCACACATATCACACTATGACGACAAGTTGTTCTCATGTTGCTGTCATGTTGCCGTCAAAATGTTGTTCATCGCAGATGGCATACCGTGATGACAAAATGCTCTCAAAATTCTATCAGAAATACACATTGAAATATATACCATACTGGAATGAGCACGCCTTTGTTCTCGACCGGTCAGATGGAGATAGCTGTTCGGACCCGGATCTCTCTATCTAACCAACAGTCTCGGTCACGTGTTCACAGCTACTATTAGTTCTACAAACATTCGCCTTCATAAAAATAAAATTTTTTTAAAATAAAATTTTTTTTTTTTTTCATAGGAAAGCTGAAAAATATTTATTGAATACTATAAAATTTACATACACAAGCACATGCACACACGCACATAATTATACATATATATCTATATATATTTATACATTATAAAATATAAAAAATATATTTATCAGTTTTAATTTTAATACCTGTGAAAAGAAAATTCCATACTGCTATCGCTACTGTTTAAACAATTTTTTAGGCCACAAATTTTTCCCATGCTTGACAGATAACAAATTATTTTATATGTATATATGTGTACGCAAGGCGAATGTTTTCAGCTAAGAGAGTAGACGAGATAGAAAGAGAAATCCGGTACCGAGTCACTGCCTTGTCTGACCGTTTTGTCGAATGGAGGGGGTAGCCTGTGCGCCTTCCAGTATGGTATATATTTCAATGGAAATACATGAGCGCGAGTTGTAAACTGATGCCGTCAACTTGCCGACATCTGAATACAAGTTCACATGAGGGCAACATTTCACACATAATGTAGAAGCACCTTGTCCCGAGTTTTTAAAAATCAGTTGCTTCAACGGTTGTCGGCAACATGACAGCAAACTCATTGCATTTGGCTATCTGGGTATGCATACAACATAAAAATATGTAAATAATATATAAATATATATATATTCATAGCCTTATTTTATATAATATTATGTATATAAAATCAAAACGACAAATATTCTTCCAAGATTAATAATTATTATCCCATATCCTAAATGGGATTGAACCATTTCGTTTACAGCCTTACTCTACGCCTTATTAGCCGAAAACGACGGCTTACTCCAATGTCTTATAGCCTTAATCCACTACTCTTACTGCTATTGTAGACGACGCATTACTTATAGAGATATTCTACTGTTATAACACTTTCATACATACGAATTTTTAATTTTTTGGATGTGTATTTAACGCGCTGAATCGGAGGTTTTGCGGCTCTTAGCAACAAGAATTTACTTATGTATGATCTACTGGAAATAGCCGTCTAAACCAATATTCTGATTCGTCAAGACCCTTCATTACCCGAACGAATCAGAAGAGACGTGGTCACGTGACAAGTTTGCCGCTCTCTTCCTTTGAGGCTCTCTACTTACGACATACGACACAGCCTGTATGGCGCTCGGGCCACGTGTGCGTCCTCGCCGGCGCGCCTTCCGAGTCTCGTATTACTCTTCGGCGCGACGTGTGACGCTAAGGTTTGGGATAGCAATCGCTCCACCAACTTAATTAACAGTAACAATAAGTTTTATTATAAAAAATACAAAATCTACTCGCAACTAACTTAATATCACACGGCGCAACCTCTCGTATTGAAGGACGTGACTAGAAGAGAAAGGGATTGATTCGAAACGGCCTGCGTGAGTGTCGATTGTAGCGACTCCCGCACTGAACAGCATCATCAGCGCCACGCAGCGACTACAACGACGGACAGCAGACGACAGCGCCACGTAGCGACACCGTCATCCGGCGCCAAGTCAAGTCGTCGAGAAGCAGGACTCGAAGGACGGAAGGAAAAACGAAAGACAGACGTTCTCTAACCGTCGATCTGAGCACACGAGCATTCTTGAGTCGCACTTAGAAATACATATTACTTATAGTCTGTACATAGAGTATATATTTTATCGTTAATTATAGAGTGATTGTCGTACATCATATCGATCAATTTTTTGATCCCGTATTCCTCGCTTTCCTTCATCTCATTCTCTCAGTATTCTCACACTTTTATAGGGAGTGTACAAAAATACCCCTATACGATGTCGACTGCTGTCGCCATCTGTGTTTCCCCCGTCTAGGGGATTGGACAAGTGGGCCGCCACACCTGTGCGACTATTGTAGACGAGGCTTAAGAGTAAACATGTCAAAGTATAAACATCAACAAAAAGTGCGTTTATCTATGTGCCCAAGACAAACCACAGATGAATAAAAAATTGTCAAAACTCTATAGGTCTCTCATAAAATATTGATTACACCGTCATAGATTGTAGTTAGGTTCTCCGTGTCCTTCTGTAAATTGATAGTTGTATTGTATTTTTTTATGTACATCATTTCGGCAATTTCTCTTTTCTTAGTATGTTTTTCCTTGTGTAAAACTGTTGGATTTTGCCGATCAAATTCGTGCTCGTAGGAAGACCTGTGCTTACTAACTACCGAGTAATTATTTATTGGTTTATTGATGTCATTTCTATGCTCTTTCAGTCTGGTCTCAAGATGTCTTTTTGTTTGGCCTATATAGCTACTGCCCAGCCAGAATGCTGATGTCGATTCGACATCTGACCGACATCGAAGAAATCTAAATAACGTCTAATCTAAATGTACGTCTAAAAATATGACAATTTAGACGTCTCCTACTCGGACTATTTTTAGATTTCATTTGTTATATATTTACCATTAAAAGATAGTTTTTCATAAAATTTCGAGATCTTATTTTTTGGACTGGTTAGATGTATATTTTATGTTATTAAGTCAACGTGTAATTTTGATTTTTCTGTCAAAATAAACGTTTGCACATGTTTTAAAAAATTTGCTTAAGTAGGATAAAAATTTGGAAAATATTGCACGTACGTGTTACAACTTTAACTTAAATTCTTTCTTATTCCTACCTTTATACAGATTAATCACATTTGATTAATAATGTAAATTTTAGAAAATAAAAAGTGTTACTTATTTAACAAGTTGGAGGAAAAGAATTAATTTTCAAAGTTGACATTTGCTTTTTAAAACCGAACATTACCAATATTACGTTTGTATTCGTGCGGTTTTGAATTTGGCAGTCACCACATAAAGTTACCGATCTGACCATATCGCGTCTTTGGCGCTCGCGTCGATGTGTCCGCCAATTGGAACATAGCACCGGAGAAATCTTAACCTTAACTTGGCAAGTCTAGCATTCAACAAATTCTATGCTGGTATTATACATACAATACTCGCCTGCAAACGTCGAAGTTGTGAGAGCAAGTTCAGACATGTATCGAAAGAATTTTTAAGAGTTACTGATGCAATCAGTTGTGTTTGTTTTTCACGTACGAGAAATTATTAGTGTTAACAATTATTAATTACTTAAAATTGCTAAAAAAAGAAGTCCTATATATTTTATCACGTCCCATTAAAGCTAAATTAGTATTTACATTTAACATGGATCTTCCAGTAAGTACACATTCTTACTATTTTATTACGTTTTTTTTATTGTAAGACTGTACAAGCACGTCGGCATTACTGTTCATTTATTTTTTAATCGATGTTATATTTATATTAGATACAGCTCTTAGCTAATGTGTTGACAATTTTTTGATCTATAAAGTATATATATTTGTATATGTATTATTATACATTATATATCGCTTGTCGGTGATATATATAGCCCGACAAGCGGCTATAGCGCGCCGCGGATTCGTACTACTACTCTCTGTATTCGGACAGGGGTGTCCTATCTCATTTCCATATTCCCTATATATATATATATATATACAAATATATATACCATTTGTATACTATTTGTATATTTTTATTTTTATTTGAGTAAATGACAGTTTAATGTATTTTATTATGTTCAAAAATGATTTATTACTAAAGATTTCTTTATTCTTATTGTCCTGTTTAGCGTTTTTTGTTTCTGACGTTTGCCGTTTAATATTTAATTACTTCTAATTTATGCATTTAACATTATATACTTGATTTTAAACACTTCTAATGCCATAAATTAATATAATTCTAATTTTTTTCTGTTTCTATTATTTTGTATTTGACGGTCCCTTAGATACAGAGTAAATGTTATAAACGCAGACTGCGTAGAAGAGTAGAGAAAGAAAGACAAAAAAAAATTAGACGTAGTGAAGTTAAAAGAATATTAGTGACACGAGTTCAGGAATCATTTGAAGAGGAATCAAGTGATGAATTAGATGAAAACTTAAATAAAAGTTTAGACGAGTCTTTAGAATTTGACAATGAGATATTTTGTCAACAAAATGAAGACATTGTGATTGCTTCCAATAGATCTTTATGCAACAGATATGAACATGCAAGAAAATCTCATGACTCTGAGTATGAAATGAATAATGATAACTTTGTTGCTGAGAGTGAAGAAAAATTATCTAGCGAATGGTCTAGTAGCAATAATAATACAACTGATAACAATGAAAATGAGCAGTCTGAGTCCATGAGTGATAATGATGATGGTGTTATTCAATTTCCTAACAATGAAGCTAAAGAAGTGTATGTTACAGAAGCAATCCGTGAGTGGGCATTAGAAGGAGGAGTTCTCTCCATGCAAAAACTTAACGATTTATTGTTAAGACTGCATGTAGTGCATCCTACTTTGCCAAAGAATTATAAATCACTATTGAAGACCCCCTCTCATTGTAATATTACAGAAATAGAACAAGCTCAAATATGGTATAAAAGCATAAGATTTAATCTTGATTCTATGTTGCTGGAAGAATATTTAAATATATATCATCAAATTTGCATCGATATCAATATGGATGGACTTCCAATCTCTAAAAGTTCACTTCTTAAATTTTGGCCAATATTAGGTCGTCTTGTTGAATCGAAAAATGAGCCATTTGTTATAAGTATTTATTTTGGAAGAACAGATCCCACAGATGTAAAAAGCTTTCTAAATGATTTTGTTAATGAAGTTGAAGATTTACTTCAGAATGGTTATACTTTCAATGAGATTACATATCCATTTATTATAAGAAATTTCATTCTTGATGCACCTGCTCGTTCACTGGTAAAATGCTGTATAGGACATGGAGGATACGGATCATGTGAAAAATGCACTGTTATAGGAGAGACTGTACATTCAAGACGGGTTTATCTTGAACTCAATGAATCTTTAAGAACAGACGAATCATTTAAAAATAGAGAGCAACCTCTTCATCACTGTGGACAATCGCCTCTTGAACAGATTAATATAGGGATGGTTTCTCAATTTAGATTAGATCCATTTCACTTAGTTTGGCATGGAGTGTTTAGACGATTGCTTCAAGTGTGGCACACATGGAATGGTCCGTGGAAACTGCATAGAGAAATAAAATGGGATATATCTTGTCTTCTTCTTTCCTTAGCAGACACTTGTCCAAGGGATTTTGTAAGAAAACCGAGATCACTAAAAGAATGGACAATGTATAAAGGCACTGAAGAACGTCGTCTATGTCTTTATGATGGTATTGTAGTTTTTAAAGATAATCTCCAAAAAAATGTTTACCATCATTTTTTAATGTTGCATAGCGCTCTTACTATCCTTTCTAGTCCCATGCTTGTTCAATCAGAGATGATGTGTCATTTTGCCGATGATTTGTTACGAGCATTTATTAATCATTCTATTGCAATTTATGGTAAAATATTTGTAGTATATAATGTGCATGCACTTGCTCATTTAGCTCAGGAATGTTTGTCTCATGGATCACTAGATAAATTTAGTACCTTTCCTTTTGAGAATTTTTTAAAATCTCTCAAAAGTTCGCTTAAATCAGGTTACAAACCTTTACAGCAAGCTGCGCGTCGTGATATAGAAAAAACAGTGTCAGTGTCAGTGCATCTTTCAACTAATGATAAAGAAGTTATTTTGTCACATAGGCATTATTATGGTGGCGAGATCATCGAAGGTTCTCACTTCCAAAGTATTTCTATAGGTGACGTTATTTTAAATATTGGACGAAGAGACTCTTGTTTTATGACAATTGACGGGAAAGTATGTGTATTACTAAATGTTGTGAAAAGACGAGAAAATATTTACCTAATTACCAATAAGTTTAACAAAAAAGAAGATTTTTATGTATATCCTTTCCCTTCATCTTATATTCGTATTTTTAAAGTATCAAATCTGGGTGATCAAAGAATTGTAGTAACATTGACAGATATTCAAGCAAAATGTTGGTTAATACCTTATAAAGAATTTTTTGTTTCAGTCCCTCTTTTGCATACTATGCCTATGTTTTGATATTTTATTGAGCATTATATAATATATAATCAACTTTTAAATATTAGTATTTTTCTTTGCTTTATTTCAATTTATTTTGTTTTATTTCAGTTTGTTATTTTAAAATTTGTACCTGATGATGACGACAGCGATATTTATTATGATATTGGTCTTACAAAGTGGTTGATTGGAGTAAATGAAGATATGGAAGGTGAGACATATTGGCCACCACATAATGTTGTAGCTGGAAGCTTGGTCCGTAAAGAAGTAAATGCGGACAAATCTTGGCCCAAATATCGTGTATATATTAAGAGATATTACGGTACATATTTGTTTTCATTTATTAAAGTCTTTTTTGTTTTTCTTTTTTGTGGATATGACTTTAGGTGTAATTTTTTTTTAATTCTCGGATTTAGTAATATATATATTTACCGTGTGGCATTCAAAATTATAGATGAGTATGTAAAAGCACGAAACAATGTACAAAGAATTACTAAACATGATGATTCTAATTATGAGACAGAAAAGGAATTAGGTAGAGGTAAACGTAAAAAGATAAATAAGATATTATCTTCTTCAGACTCTGAAGATGAAAAACCTGTAAAAAAATCGACCAAAGCAATTGCACCTCCTCCAAATGTGCAATTACCTTCTCGTAGTGATTTTTATGATTCCGTTCCATTGTGTTCAAACTTCAATGAAAATCAAAAGAAGAAATTTAACATCAAAGTCAATTCGACTAAATCCCAGAGGATACAGAAACAGCAAACTCCTTTTCGCTCTGATGTCAAAGGGAAAGCACTACTTGTGCAAACTGTATTGGATGCAAGGAAAAGGACAACAGAGCAATTTCAGAAAAAATTATCCTTACAATCACCTTCCAGCAACAAAGTTATTAACGCTACAAATTCACTGAAAAAACAATCTCAGAAGCATCAAATTGAATTGATGCATATGCATACTGACAAATCGAAATATAATAAACAGACATTATCTGGCAATGAGAATAATGATGCGACTGAAAAGAATAACAATAAACTTAAACAATCTGAAAAATTCTTACAACCGTTATCCAATATTGAAAAGAATCACTCAGATTTTGAGAGTTCAGTAGACTTTATTAATAATACTGAAGACTCCGTCGCAAATTATAAAGCAGTAGTTCAGAAACACATGGATATTTCTTGTGAAACAGGATCAAACTTCGAGCATACGCATAAATCACCACAGTTTTGCAGCAGTATTGATGAGAGTCAAACATCTTTCTCTATGACATCAGAGAGAGATAATAAAATGCAAGGTATATATTCTACATTAAGGTCTTTAATAAATAATTTTTATTTCTAATTATTATATTTATATAAAAAGTATTAATAGTAGGCTTCTATATCTATCTTCTCTGAAATAATTTTTTTCTGAAAAAATAAATAAAAATTATAATTTGTGGAGATTTATTAATCTAATTAATATCAAAAATAGTTTCTCCTTAAAACTAATTGAAAAATGTTCTGGTTTTTCAGATATGAAGCTTCAATTATTTAGAAAATTGGAGGAAATAAGTTATAAAATAGATACAGTTATTATAAATCAAGGAAAATTAAACAGATCTTTGCTTCCGCAAGAAAAGAAAAGACTGAAACCACATAACATGCCCTCTTTGCCTTTAACCAACGAAAATGATATCCAAGCAATGGAGAAATGGCTATTGTGTGATGCAGAAAATAACATTGCTTTGGTACAAATATTTATTTATTATATTATTTTGGCATAAATAATTTTAATGTAAAATTTTTATATTGTGGTAACGTACGAAATGGTTTACTATAAATTTTATTAATGAATTCTAGTTGTATCTGATCATGAAATGCATATTTTTATCATATCTCTTAACTTGTACATTTTATTTTTTGTAGTGTGATTATCTCACTTCTTTTGGATCCACTAGTGATGAAAAAAAAGCTGCTACCACAATTATGCAAAAAGTACTATATAATTCAGTGGCAAAAAATTATAATTTTGATGGCCATGGTGAGAAAACAGGCTTTAAGACACTCAATCTATGGACAGTTATTGAAGGTAAAATTCTAATTTGCTCTAATTAATATTGTTTTTTTTTAATTAATATCTTCTTGCAAATTTACAGTACAATTTTATATCAACAAACTAGGAAATAATCATAAAAATTATTTTGAGATATAATTCTATAATTTTATTCTGTTTAACTTATGAATGTTATTATTGTCTAATAATTTAATTACTTCTTCTTTTGCAGGTGCCTTGTCACTTAAATTTCCGGACAGTGATCTTGACCTTGCACTTAAAACCATTAAGTCATGGTTACGAAATGCCAGTGGTAGGAAACAAGAGGAAGAGTTTTGTAACTCTGGTTAATTTGCTAAGGATAAGCTAAGGATAATTTTTATCTGTATAGATGTTTGTATTTTTTTATTATTTCACTTATTTTATAACAGTTATTATTCACTTATTTTAAAACAGTTATTTTGTTTGTAGATGTATTACAATGTAATTTTATTTGAGACTTGCTGAGTACGAGTTATTTTAGATGATAAAAATGTGTAATACTTTTTGTGGTAGGAAACAAGAGGAGAAGTTTTGTAATTCTGGTTAATTTGCTAAGAATAAGCTAAGGATAATTTTTATCTTTATAGATGTTTGTATTTTTTTATTATTTCACTTATTTTATAACAGTTATTATTCACTTATTTTAAACACCAGTTCTTTGTTTGTGCTGTCTTACCCTGTCATTTTTCTTTGCGCCTTGTTGCGTCCGCATTCGTTCCTTTGGGGGTGCTCACCCTGGGTGATCGGGTGTGGTGGGAGGAAACAATGTAGGAGTAAGTGGGGGGAAGGCGGGTAAGGGTCGAAGATAGAAGCGAAGTGAGAATAGGGGGATGGCGGAAGATGTGGGGTAGGGGGTAGTTAGGGCACTGGAGGGGCGAATCAGGTGAGAGTCGAGGATGGCGGAGAAACAGGGACTTGGGGGGGGGGAGAGGGGAGGGCCCCTAAGGTGAAGGGGGAGGGGCGACGTGTGGAGGACGACAGGGAGGGGGGGGGGAGAGAAAAAGGGGGTGAAGACGGTGGGGGGTAGGAAGAACAATAGAGTGATGACAGGGGGGGAAGGCGGTGGCGAGGGGCCAGAGCGAATGGAAAGGAGAAGTGGTGTAGCGGGAGAGAGGTGGGGATGGGGGGAGGAGTGCACGATTGGAGGAACAGGGTAGCGGCACTCCTGAGGGGAATAACAGGGAGTGGGGGGGAGAGGGAGGTGACAAAGTCGAAGGGGAGGGGAGACGGGTATGAGGACGAATTATTTTGGGTGATAAAAATGTGTAATACTTTTCGTGATATGACATGCATGGTTTTATATATTAAAAGAATTGTTTAAAACTCAAATATTTCTAAATTCTTTTTCTTTCTACCTTTAACAAGATTCGATTATGTAGACGTTTTTTAGGCCGATGTTCATATAATAAATCAATTGTATTTTGGATAATCTTAAGTGTACCTTCAAACGTTTCATCGTTAATAAAACTAAATAGGACTCTATTCTTGAATTCATTCGCAACAAAAACGCAAATTCTATTTTTACAAAAAAGTTGTGATTTGATTGGCTATAACTATAAAATCTATTGTAAAAACTATACGAAAGCCAATTAACTTGTAACTTTTCTATAAGAACAGAATTTGAGTATATGGTTTTTTTGCAAATGAATTCAGAATCAAGCCCTTGTATTCGAAAATGAACTTAAGATGACTTTAAAATTCGACTATAATGAATACTTTTTTTAGATTCAAAACTAAATCGATAACGTTAGTAAGACATCTGTAAAACGTCGAATCTACGGTCGATTAGATATCTAAACATGGACCGTTTTTAGGTCGATATCGACCTTATTTTAGATTAGACTTAGATGGTAGATAGACGAAAGCTTCAGACGTCTGTTAGATGTCAAATCGACGGAACCATTCCGGCTGGGACAATTTTAGTTTATGTTCTGTCCCTACAAGTAAAATATCAATAGCTGGACAATTGTATAAAGTTATGAGTGCTATATTTCACTATGGTAAATGTATTGAAAAAGGTCCTCAGAAAGTACTTCCATTAGTACTAGTAAGACAAAAAGAGATTGAAGCTGTCCGTATACGTATAAAACGCCAATATGACAAGAGACACTAAGAAACGACTCAATTACAAAACAATAGCGATTTTTCACAAACTAAGAGAAAAAAAATGCAAAGTACATCGGAAGAATACGTTCAATCAATAACAAGTAATATTCACATCAAACAAGTTAATAAGTGGTCTCAAAATGAATTGTATGTTAATAATATTATCAATATTAATAACGATTCGTATAATTACAACATGCAAAATAAAATGAAAAATTACGATATAAACAAATAGTCAAAGAAAAATATTGCGCCCGCGTCCGGTCACCCGGTACGCAGTGAAGATGCGTACCGGAGGACGTTTCTCGTTCGACGCCTGTTTACGCGTTGCCAGGCGCGTTGTTGTGGACGAGCTGTCAAACCATTACGACGCGCGATTTATTGAACGCATGCAGAGCCACACTGTGGTGGAAAAGCAAAACGTACATTTCCGGCACCCCTACCTCATCACTCCGCTCACCACCAATGTCGATGACGACGTTTCTTAAATGAAAATTTTCAGATCTCAACTTTGCATCGCAATATCTCAGCTTATAGAACACGTAGCCAAAAAATAAAAAGTTTTATTATGAAAATCGAACCCAAGCTATCGATTGAGTCTACTTAGAAGTCGATCGGTTCAGCGGTTGTCGAGATCCGATAATCTGAGGGTCTTGCAACTCTCCGACTCGCGTAAATATACACGGCCGGTCTCGCTGCGCTATACTTAGAAGTCGATCGGTTCAGCGGTTGTCGAGATCCGATAATCTGAAGGTCTTGCAACTCTCCGCCCAGCCGGAATGGTTCCGTCGATTTGACATCTAACAGACGTCTGAAGCTTTCGTCTATCTACCATCTAAGTCTAATCTAAAATAAGGTCGATATCGACCTAAAAACGGTCCATGTTTAGATATCTAATCGACCGTAGATTCGACGTTTTACAGATGTCTTACTAACGTTATCGATTTAGTTTTGAATCTAAAAAAAGTATTCATTATAGTCGAATTTTAAAGTCATCTTAAGTTCATTTTCGAATACAAGGGCTTGATTCTGAATTCATTTGCAAAAAAACCATATACTCAAATTCTGTTCTTATAGAAAAGTTACAAGTTAATTGGCTTTCGTATAGTTTTTACAATAGATTTTATAGTTATAGCCAATCAAATCACAACTTTTTTGTAAAAATAGAATTTGCGTTTTTGTTGCGAATGAATTCAAGAATAGAGTCCTATTTAGTTTTATTAACGATGAAACGTTTGAAGGTACACTTAAGATTATCCAAAATACAATTGATTTATTATATGAACATCGGCCTAAAAAACGTCTACATAATCGAATCTTGTTAAAGGTAGAAAGAAAAAGAATTTAGAAATATTTGAGTTTTAAACAATTCTTTTAATATATAAAACCATGCATGTCATATCACGAAAAGTATTACACATTTTTATCACCCAAAATAATTCGTACTCAACAAGTCTCAAATAAAATTACATTGTAATACATCTACAAACAAAATAACTGTTTTAAAATAAGTGAATAATAACTGTTATAAAATAAGTGAAATAATAAAAAAATACAAACATCTATAAAGATAAAAATTATCCTTAGCTTATTCTTAGCAAATTAACCAGAATTACAAAACTTCTCCTCTT
>CABEGB010001023.1:0-138716 GCA_901521435.1 Crematogaster levior
CGGAGATGCTTGTCACATGTTACATGATTAATTAAACTTGAATAGCATACTTAACGAATAAGTATTTAATAGATTATAAATCGTGTCATTCTCTGAAAGAATATAATAGATTAATAAAAGTAGAATAGAAAGAAGAGATTTAAAATCTCCAGCCAACACAGCTTGCATTAATATCTGATTCCAACATCACGCACCTGAAAAATTTTTGCAATTTAAATCACCGAACATAGTGAAAAATGGTTTCCCATTAAGTGGAGAAAAAAAGAAAACTAACATCAGCAAATTGTAGCGACGAATGTCAAGTTCCGTGTTAACAGATCTTCCATCAAAATAATGCAAGAGTTCACTGAACTGTATACTATGCTGTATGTTAATCACAGTAATTAATTTGCACAACGTCATGTGATCTGATGACTATTCCCAAATAACTTTAACATATTTATAGACATTCATTCCGTCAAATCTCGGATAAAAGCAATTTAAAAATAACGAAATAAAGGAAGTATAGAGTACGAGTCTAGAATAGAATACAGTCTATGATTTCGCAGTATCGCCGGAACGCATACGACTGCACGACAATAAAGCACGATGCCATAGCAATTTGACTCAAATAAAAATCGTATCGGTAATTCGATAATATGTACCAGCTATGACAGTTGTTGCACTAAGCGTGCCAAGCAGTATAGTGATATATTGTCGAAACGAGCTCACGATATACTATAATGGCAAACAGTATTTCGAAACTTTAAAAACAGAGAACATACTGTTAGCTGTACAGAGGTCTTATCAGCGTGTATTACCATATTCCATCGCGATCAAATAATTGCAGTATCCTCATTACGCATTGCCCACGCTCACCAGGGAGAACCGTTGGATCACGACGTAACGTAAACGATATTACTGGAACATTCGTGTGACAATTGTATTCAATGCCATCCCGTACATACGGTATCACCGAGCGAATAGTGGTACGTCCGATTCCCATCTCTCTCTCAACTGCGATATCAGATTCCTTTCAATTCAAATGACGTCATCGTGTTCGCACACGCTTGCATAGCCGCCGCCGACAACACAACAACGATGAAAGTCGGCGCAGGAAGAACTATTCGCTACGATACTCGTGTGTACGGCACGAGCATTCATTTTGATCGCCGAAGGTACAAGGCGTATGAATAGCTCGCCTACGTGAAATGCACTGATAACGACCGAAAAGCATGGTAAATGAATTCTCAGTTTTTTTTTTATGTCGCAATCGATCCCGCGAATGCACGAGAAACTCGAGAGACGACTCGTTAATAATTTAATATATTTAATAACAATAAAGAAAACTTATATATGCATATATGTATATATATATATATATATATATATATATATATATATATATATATATCGTTTTACTAACGTAATAAGGAACATTAATAAAGTAGCGATTTTAATATTGAAATGCATAAGAATGCTTGCCAAGGCGCATCGACGATTCGCGACAGTGAAAGTGGTTGTGATTTCTTTGGAGAACGGATTAGAAAGTTTTTCCCGTTTAGAAGTTTCCATTTTCCCATCTTTCCTAATAAAACGACACGATTGTGACATGGAAATTTACCTAAAAGGAAGCATTAATCCAAAAGATATCAGTAATAACGATTGATTGCGCACACACTCGTATCCGAATTATACGTAACAGGTTTGAAAAAAGTTTGGAAAACTCGACGTTACCGTTTGTTTCCGGCTACTCCCTCGGTGCGAACACCTGCACGCGTCAATGCGTGCCCCGTGTACACACGCATGTACATTCACGAGCTTGTGACACGAGTACCGGTGGCCAGCAGTCTCGCGCTGGGACGACATAACGGCAATATCGTGTCGTGACATCCTGGCGAAAACTGTGTCGAGATTTATGACTTTAACGCGATACAGATCGTCAAAAAAGATGAATGGAATTAAAATTCAACATCTTTACAGACAGAGTATCTATTCAAACCTTAGAGAAAAGCTTCAGGAAAGATAAAGCAAATTTTTAAATAAAAATTTTTAATAAATTATATTTTATTAATTGATTCTTCCAGTTCTTCTTTCCCAATAGGAATAAGAATTAAATACGAAAATTGTTCGCAAAATAAAGCCTTCAAAGACATGATTTCAATAAAAATTCTTCAAATTCTGATAAAATTTTTGGAGAACTTTAGGTTTTTCCAGCTATTAAATATTCTGATAGACTATAAATCTTGTTAACTTTCTGCATAAATGATCAGTAAGACAACATCTTTCAGGAGTTGGAAGAAAGACAACCGAAATTGTGCGTGCAGCTTGAACTTGTCATCGATTACCAGAGCAAGCGCATTTGAAGCGTCTTTCGAAAATAATGCTCTGCAGCAAGACGCATAATTGACCCAATTGAACCAGTAGATGTTTATGGAGAGAAAGAGACGACCAGATACCGGCCTCTCGCCAAGGTTAGTCACCAATTTCTGCATTCTGCGGAGACTTGGAATCATGCGCACAACTAATATGGCATCTCGTCGTTCCATTTACGCTTGAATCAGCAATTTACGAATAAGGAACAATGGCTCTAAAATTTTGAACCTGTCATGCAAAGAACACATTGAGATTTAATATAATACGCCTACAAATCAATAAAATCTCGTGATATTGATGCGAAAGATGAATGGTATCTATAGCCACAGATACGTTCAATTAATATTCAATCTGACCAAAGATTAATCAATTGTCTCGTGTAAGATTAAATTCTGATGCTGATTAAATTCGATGGGTCGTATCCAGAAATCAGACGATTTCCAACTCTTATTGTGCAACTTTCAGTTTCCAATCATACAATTCTGTTCACGGTTAACCGGTACATATCTTGTTAAAACAAAGATTACAAGACGGAAAAATACGTGGAATCGGCATTTGTTATTGAGCGAAATGATCACATATGAGAAGCATATCGGGCTTAAATGCATCGTGCTTAAAGAACGACGTTTATATACATGTAGAAAGTATCGAGTACGCGTGGCACACTATTGAGGAGCATTTTTGCCCTCGGGGTCGATCACTGAAACCGGAACGGCGCACAGCGGTGTCGGTGAAACGACCGGAAACTGGAAGCAGCTCGACGTAGCCGCTTCGTTAAAGCTTAAAATCGCATTAGCATCGACGTTTTCGCGAATCAAAAGCGTGAACTGACGAGGTGTCGTCGGAGTTGCACGAACTTGGAAGTAGACCTAGAAATTGAATCAAATTGCTAGAGATTACAAGACTGAGAGTAGCTTTAAAAGCAAACTCTTTTCCGATTAAAGATACTCGATATGATATTTCTAGACGAGTATCTTACATCGGAGAGAATCTATCGGTAATAATTATTTATAGCCGCGGCAAGTTTAAAATAAAGTACTTTTTCCTGGCCGACAAGATTCGTGTCACGAGCTAACGAGCAGCGATCATCTCGCGGCGCGAGAATTGCTTGGGAAATTTGTCGACGCACGCTTTCCCGCGGCCTCCGGCGTTACAAGTCGCAAAGGATGTACCTAGAAGCGTCTCGTCACTGGCAATAATTCCCCTTGCTACATTCATTGACGTTTCAAACGCAATTGAACGTAATGGCGTAGCCACGATCAAACACATCGAAAGTATCGACTTCTCCAATGATCAGATCTCTCACGCTGATCAAGCCCGTTTGAACGGGATCATTCTAAGCGAGGTATCGATGGTGCCTAAGCTCTAGCCGGACCTCTCAATCTCCTGCAGTACAGTCTCTCGGAGGCACGCTTGTAATTTCTAGCTTTCAAGCTATAGTTCATCTGAAATGAAGATGGTTCGAAATGAAATTTTGGGAACGCGATTCTTTCCTCACATTTGACAAACTTAAAACTCTCGACGAGAGAACTCACACGGAATGCTCGGCCTTGGTGCGTCGTCGCGTCGCTGCCACTCACGCTCACGCACCGTCCTTCCTGTCAGGACACCCGGTATATGCACGATATCCCCGTAACCGATCCGTACCATCGACGCTCGATACCCGTCCCGACCATACGACGCCTCTCACGTAATCCACGCTTCCTTTTGTTACACCGCGTGACTGTTACACATTACACTACCACACGCATGTCATAGCACTACCTCACGCAGTAACGTAGCGTAGCGTGGCTTGGCGTGAAAAACAACCGAGGGACCAAATCTCCCTTGTGGATAATACTCACGAGATAACTTGCTAAAGGAAATCACAATTTCCTTTTTGTCACAATTTATAGTCGAAGAGAAGTTAGAGAGGCGCCCGTGCAACGTCGGAAGGTGCACACGATGAAATTTCAAGCTTGCTCGCTCGGACAGATCGATGCATCGTGCACCCCGGCGACGTATGCACCGCCGGGTTGGCCGCTGACAATAGTTTTCGCACCCCACGTTTCAGCGCTTTCCCCTTGCGATAAACGCAGCCGTCCGGAATCGCAATTCTATTCGGAGGCGAGGGTCGAAATAAGCGTTGTCGATACGGAAAGAGAGTGCTCGGCGTCCAAGATGTAACGGTCGTTTGGTGGAAAGCTGCGTTAAGGTGTATAATACGTTCGTTCTTCACACAATGAATATGAATTCAAGTCGTAGCGATTTACAGATCATATTGATATCGCGATATCAGCCATACCTTGACTTTCGGTTTTGAGGACCGATAACAGTACGAAATGGCGAATTATCGTCAACTCCGAAGGTAGTTTTACGATAGATAACCCTTCGGGTTACGCATCACAAAAACTACCTGCTTTTGAATTTCTCCGAACCACGTTTCGAGTGACGTTTAGCGATTGAAAATCGGGCGGTTCCGATGCCGCGGGCTCGCCGACGACATCGGCAAGTGACACACTTACCTGCGATACGACGACAGCAGCCTTCGCCGTGTACGACGCACGGCGCGCGGCGAACAATGACACGGACGATCGACGGGAGGAGGCGGGAGGGAACAGGGCTTGGTTCTCCTTCCTCGAAGCCGAGCCGAAGCGAGAGGCAGGCGATACCAGCCGCACCGTAACGTAGCACGTACAAACAATCCTCCCTCTCTCTCGCGCGCGCGCGCGCCTCAATTCGACAGGTCTATTTAGCGAGTGGTCCTCCGGATCACGAGACGATGCTGTATGAGACGAGGGCCACGGCCCTTGCTACCCGCGCCATTTTCAAATAGTCCTTCGAAAGAGCGGCGGCGGCGGCAACGTTGAGAAATTGCGTATCGCGAGTGACGCGACGCGGACGCCGCCCCAAACAAATTCCTTGCGTCTCTCACTCTCCTCTTCCCCGCTTTGCACCTTGTTCCAATTTTTCACCGCGCGATAAATCGCGAGAGCGGATCACCCAGCAGCGTTACCACATCGAATACCACCGCGGCACTGCCTTCGATGTTTCTACGCACCCGCCGTCATGGCCGACAGCGACTAGGAAAAGCGGAGTTTCTCTCGTGACGCAATCGGGCAAGCACGCCCCGTCTCGCCCGCATTTTCTCCGTCAGGCGGCGCCGCCGCCGCGCGATCAACACGGCGAATTAGCCCAAGTGCACGCAAACGGCTGTATCGAGGATCGATAAATGCACAGTATTTCAAATGTGGCGATCTTTAATTTTGTCGGATGCAGAGATTCTTCTTTCCTGTAACAAAGCTATTTACATTAGCATTGATTACTATCAACGACATGCTGAAGAAACGTTCCTCATTATCTCTCTCATTATCGGTACATCTACAACACTCGTTTGTAAAGATAGACGTACGAACGATGACAGTAAATAGTCTTTACGTAATTTAATGCCTGGCTCGAACAATGTAAATAAAATTACCCTAATTTCATGTCATTTTCATGTCATCGTCGCAGACGACGTATCAAAATTATCGATAATCCCTCTTAAAGTCAAGCAAAGAATTATGTCATCGCTATAACCTTGTATTGATTATGAAGTGTGTCTCTTTCGAAACGAACGTCTGTTTTTTCAGGGACGATTTACCGCTTTGGTACACCGCGCCTCGTATTAGCCGCCTTCGCGCGTCGCAGTTGCACTTGCGTGCAGTTTCGTGTTGTATCTGCGCGTGCGGCGTGATGTCGTACGAGAGATGAAGAGGCGAAAGGTCGAAGAGGGTCGAAGAATATCGTTCACGATTCGACGTGGCAAGACGCGAAATGTGGTTTTGCGCGTAATCCGGACGTCGTTTGTCACCATATGAATCGGATTTTCAGCTACATCGCGGACAAACGGATGTGGATGGAAATCGCAAATGGAAAGTTGTTGGATCGACGGATCCTGACGATCCTCGATCGAGTCTTGGCGATCATCGAGCGCCGAGCTTCTGGAACTCACATCCGGTTGCACTCGCCGATCGCGACGTGTGCCCGATGATGTGTCAACGTTATATAATTTTGAGATACGCCAATCGGTTGTGATAAGGTCAGCACATCTTCATTTTATCACGTTGTGAGGTTAGACTGAGTTAGAGGTGCTTTAGGTTCTGCGAAACATTGCATGCACAAACAGCCGACAGAAAAGTGCACGCAATTTTTTCTAACTTTTGCACGATACCAGTCTGTAGGTGTGTACCTCATATATGTACATCAATTTGCCTTTAATACTGTAACTCCTTCACCAAAAAATTAATAATTAACTTTATATTGTACATTAGTATACAACTCAACTGTACCACAGCTTCCAGCATAACTGGTGATATTGCATATTAATCTCAACTTATCTTATAACTGTCTACAACAAAATTTTTAAAACTATAATTTTATAAAAAACATTTTGATCTTATGCACTTATTCTGATCAAAAAAGATTTAATAAGGTGCATGTATTATATATACATATCAATTAATAAAACAGCATTAAATAATGGCAAGCGAATCTTGGAATGTCTTGGTGACGGGAGGCGCCGGTTATATTGGTTCTCATACAGTGCTGGAATTGTTACAAGCAGGCCTTCGGGTGGTGGTAATAGACAACCTTAGCAATGCGTACAAAGGTGAGACGTAACGAGCTACATGACAAAAAAATGTGTGATACATTATGTATATATTTCAACCTATTAAATTAAATAATAACAGGATATTAATTAGTGTCTATTTTCTTTACTTAAACTTAACATATTTTTCATTGGTGATGTAGTACAATGCATGCAAATTAAAGTTTCTCTAATCTATCAGTTCTAATGAATTGGTACTGTTCTGTCGTGTATTGTATAATTTTTTATATAAATATAATATAAAGTTTTTTTTCTTATGCTTACAGACTCAAATTCTGAAAAACCAGAATGTCTTCTTAGAGTTGAAAAATTAACAGATAAAAATGTTACGTTTATCAACTGTGACATCACAGACGTCAACGATTTAAGAAATGTGTTTCAGCAAGTAAATGTACTTATTTGCTTATAAATTTTAACTAATAGCTAATAACATACTAGATTCAAACATTTATATTTTTCTTTTATTGCAGCACACTTTTCATTGTGTTATACATTTTGCTGCATTGAAGGCGGTTGGTGAGTCATGTCAGAAACCACTCGAATACTATAAGGCTAATGTCAGTGGAACGATAAATCTACTAGAAGTTATGCGGGAAAACAATGTAAAGCGTTTTATTTATTCGAGTAGTGCCACAGTTTATGGTGTACCTGAGCAACTTCCTCTAGTAGAAGACATGAAAACTGGCAATTGTACAAATCCTTATGGAAAGACGAAATTTATGGTTGAAGAGATACTAAAGGACTTGTGTGCATCAGACAAGGTACGTATTATAGTTCACTGCTTTGTGATCCGCTTTAATAAAAAGCTAATCCTTTCAGGAATTTTCCGTTATATCTTTGAGATACTTTAATCCTGTGGGTGCACATTTTTCGGGTGAAATTGGAGAAGATCCTAATGGTATCCCGAATAATTTAATGCCCTACATTGCACAAGTTTCTGTTGGGAAAAGGGATGTGTTATATGTCTATGGCGATGACTATGATACTCCTGATGGTACAGGTAAGAGCTTTATATTTTTTTAATTACAGAATGTAAAAAATTAAATAAAACCTTTTTTACAGGACAGCTTATTACGCAAATAATATATATTATAGGAAGAAAGAGGAATTTATGATAAAAGAGGAATTAAGAGGATAAAATATTTCTTTTAAATTTAATCTGCAGGTGTACGTGATTATATTCATATTATGGACTTGGCAGTTGGACATATGAAAGCTATGATGTATCAAAAGACTCATAATCCAGTGGGATTTAAGGCGATAAATCTTGGCACGGGGAAAGGCTATTCTGTGCTTGAAGTTGTACGTGCGTTTGAAAAAGCATCCGGAAAGAAAATACCATACAAGATAGTTGAACGTAGACCAGGTGACATCTCTGCTAGTTACGCCGATGCTAGTATCGCTAATAAAGAACTAGGCTGGATTGCTACAAGAAATATAGATGACATGTGTAAGTTAATAAATGGATTTAATAATTAATAGATTTAACATTGTTTAGGCTCTCTGTATTTGAATGCTCTAAATTAGAAACTTATATTGATATTTCAGGTACCGATACATGGAATTGGCAACAAAATAATCCAAACGGTTATAAACACTAATAAGTATTACCCATTATGCTTAAATAACTATGAGAAACTTGAAGCTTCTAGTTTACTATTACATTTTGTCTTCCACATATCATTGGATAAGATAATAAAACCATGGTGGTATGCAGTTACCAAAGTTTAAACCAAAGCATAAGAAAGATAGTTACTTATCTTCTGTTATATTAAGCGAATTTAATATATAAATACAATGAGAATTTATGTCAGAAAAGGAGTCAAGTTCGGAAAATCGTGTTCAATATCTGTTTGTATAAATCTATTAAATATATTTTAAAACTTGTTTTTTGTATATGTTAAAACTAAATTAATTTCTATCCTAATACGGTGCCATTTTAAATAGTTGTGCAATATATATTTGTATATGTACATAATCCGCACATATGTATAAAATAGATATAAATGATTCTATTATTTATGTGATGGTGATTTATAGTGAATAATTATAAAATTATAATAAAGTAATTATAAGGGGATAAATGAAATTTGTTGAACCAAATTATTATTATTAATAATTATTATTTGTTGATTTCTTTACTCGACACAACGAAGGAGTACGTAACTAGAGGAACGATTGTTCATAACCAATCCCGATGGAAGATCCATCGCTTTTAACATAATATATTAAATATTTAGTTAATATGATATATTAACATAATTATATATTATCTAAAAAGTAGAGTTTACAGAAGTTTACAGAGACTTGCAAAGTGAGGGAGATTTACCTTGAAAAGTATTATCTACGAGTCGTTTAATCGCTGTATTATAAAAATCCCAGTATGTATATGAATGTAATTTAATGATATAACATTTCATAAGTTTCTAAGATAAAACGTTAATGATATGAAACACTCTTGTAAATATTCTTTCTCACATGTATTTACATATACTAAATTAACGAAAATTCAAGAATCATGATATCCAAAGAATTTCAAGTTTGGGATTTCCCACTGCAAAAGTTTAAATTTACGAAAATCGTAAGAAATTACAATTTATTTATTTAAAACTCCAAGAATTGAGATTCTGAGAATCCAGGTTTTTAAGCCGAAAAAATCGACAAAGTATAATATAATTAAGTTGTCATTGATATATCGATTTATTAAGAAATTTTATATTGTGGTTCGAATTCTTTTTCTTGTCACACTCAATTCATTACTTGCATACTTGTAAAGTCTTAATCCATTATTCATCCATCAATCATAGAACATACTGAAATATTTTACAAGTAAAATTATACAAAGTAAATAACCATTCTTAAATTCAAGCATACCCAACAAACAATGGAAGCATAAACTTATTAATTAGTAGCTTTATAAGCTAAAATGTAATTTATCATTTGCTACAATTTTACAAGTAAAATTATACAAAGTAAATAACCATTCTTAAATTCAAGTATACCCAACAAACAATGGAAGCATAAACTTATTAATTAGTAGTTTTATAAGCTAAAATGGAATTCATCATTTGCTACAACGATGGAATATATTTGTATACGCTTATACAAATATCTCTATCGACTTTAATAATAAATTGGAATGAAAAAAAAAAAAACATTAAAATATAGAGTTGAAGAAAGATTTAAAGAACGTTCCGTAAAGATAATTACTTTTAATTTAAATCACTATAAGAAAAACGATGAATCACGTAATTATTATTGCGCGTGAATGGAAGAAGAAAACGTGAAAGAAAAGAAACAAAAAAAAAGAAGAAAGGAAAATTACCAAACTCGTCAATACGTATAACTACGTCCCCTCGCGTGCCCCGTTTTCTCTCGTATCATTAAATTATTCGTTATTGCGTGCTCTTAGAAAGATGTCTAACTAAAGGCGCAGTTTAAAGGTGGATTATTATTACTATCGATGCGAGCGAGAAAGAGAGAGAGAAGCATAAAAGTGTGAAAGAAGGTACCTCTTCGATGGTGACATTTAGTAAGTGCTATACTAATTTAGGAGCGACTGAGTTGGCAAAAATCGAGTAAGAGTGATGTGAATGAATTGGCGAACTCATGAAATTCGTTAGGAAATCAAATTACTTTCTTATTAAATATTATCTTTTTATAATATGTAGATTGATTTACAACAAAGTTTGCACATTTTTATATAAACGACATTGTTAAGCAATATCAGTCGAAAATTAAATTTTTAATTTTTCTCACGTGTCATTTTCGCACGTCTTTGGTACGCACATATAATGCTTATAGAAATATCTCTATCGACTTTAATAATAAATTAGAATGAAAAAAAAGCATTAAAATATAGAGCTGAAGAAAGATTTAAAGAAAAAATAAGAGTTACAAGACGTATATCATAGTATATCATAGTATATGGTATGGGCTTTTAATGAACCCTGGGCTGGCGGTCAATTCATTTTTGTGAATTGCTTTCTGAAAAAGATAATTACAATAAAAAATTACAATAGTTTCAAGCAATTATATATTACTTTTATAGATAACTTTTTGCGTTTTCACACTTACATACTTGATAACAGAAACTTTATTTAGAAATAAAAGAATGTACATAAGAATACCTAAAATACTTGCAACGTTTAGTAACACTTATCGTTAAGATTAAGGCACAGTTTCTGTTATCCTTTTCAGTGTTCACTCGCAGTTTGTGTCTGACATTATTTTATATAAAACTCTTTATATAATTACCTCTCTTTCACTAATGGCCGGAGATGTTTTATTTATTATCTCTCGTTTTTCGTATTCTTCGAATTTTTTTTTTATATTTTCGTACTTTAAATCTAATACTTCATACTTTTCCTAAAATGTCACAATAAATTATATTATAAATTTGTGAAATTAACTTAATCGAGTATTTTGTATATTAATATATAAAAATTTCTCTATAATGTTAGAGAAAGAAACGCACTTTTAATTCTTTGCCTTTATTTTCTCTTATCTCGTTTTTTCTGCCTTCAATCTGGACTTTCCTTTCCAAAGTTATCACATTCAGATTTAACTGTTTTACTTCTTTTTGTAAGTCTTTTATTGTTTTCCTCCTCGCCTCAGATAATCTGTGCAAAAAAGATTTTGAATAGAATAAAAGATTAAAGTCACCAATTATATCAACATCTTACTTGGAGCTGGTGGCGTGCGTGTGTCCTGCAAACTAGAGACCCTTTAATAAAAACAGCAGTCAACGTTAAGTACATGCGTGCGAATGTTCTAGAGTTTACTTGTAAGATCGACAAACTGCCACTCATTATGTAAACGACGCATTGTAATGTTTTTATCGCTGATAAAGACCCCGTGAGGTCGAAACGTTTGATTTTTCGAATGTGTCATTGTATTTTGTGATCGTGCAATGAGAGATTAAATTTACTTTTATTTTATTGTGTCATCTATGTTGCTCGTTTTTTATATGCATTGGCCTTTCATGTTCGTATGATTTTATTATAAAAAAGTTTATTTATATTGTTTCACTTCCACATCCAATTACGAAATAATAGCCGGTGACATGATATAAATTCTGAGTAAAATTATCGGTCAACAATGTGTTAAAAAGACTTACTCGTTTCTCTTCCATTGCACGTATGAGTCAGGACCAGCCAAGACCGTAATCGAATGTGATCGTATGATGTGAGCACGGCAAATCACTGACAAATGTACTGGGGCGATTCGTTAACCCTCGATTCTTTACCCCACTCGTAAGAGAAACATATGCGCAAACTCAAAATTACGAGTGTAAACAATAACACAAACGCTCAACTGTAACGCGCTTGAATAATGGAAAAAACAAACTTAATTTAAATTCGAAATTAATTAAAGGCGTGACGGAAGTGCATCGGTGATGGGAAACCGGCCGCAAAGCGTCAGGCATGCTTGTACCATCCCGTTGCACAGTGAGGAGGCATGAGCCAGCGGGCCTTATGATTTAAGCAGCGTTAGATGATTTAAAGTCCGGGGAAATTGTCAAAAAGGAGCGCAACGTTCCGAGGATAATAACAGTCCTTCGGAGTGGTATACATTAAAAATCGGCCCGTCTAGTAACACTAGATTTTATTTTTTTGTTGAGTGTATTCCGAAATCATCATTCAGTACTGACGGTACTGAAGATCTGTAGCATACCTAACGTAAATCGATATAATTTTTAATAACTATTAATATATTTATATTTATTAATATATAGACATTGATGTACATATACATATAATTTACAAACAACAAACATACGTTCCTGTATTTAAACAATTTGTTTATTAATTTTGATTTGAGCTCTTAATCAGGAATTGAAATATTCAATCATCGAATTCTGTTCGAATTTGCCGCAAGACAGATTGACGAAAAAATTGACGGATTTCATTGCACCAAATATACCGGTACATCCAAGGCTGCGTTCCGTTTCACGTATATTCGCGCATTTATCAACAGTACACGTTACGTATAATGTACATACATTATGCGCGCATAATGCGCATTATGCGTGAAGCGGAACGCAGCCCAAGTTATATACGTATGTACAGTTACGGAATTTGTTCCTTGACCCCTTTCCGTGGAGCAAGGGGAATATGGGGAATATCCGTAAATCAAGGATAAGAATACATCAAAAACTCGTTTTTGTCCAAAAATGAAAACTGTAAGTTTTGTATTTAGTAAGTTTTCCTTCAAATGTAACATTACCCTATTTTATTAGTCATACGAGACAAATTTTTCAAGCATGTTGATTAGGATAGAGAAATTCTTGCGTTTTAGAAAGAAAAAGAAAGAAAATAGAAGCCGAAGTCGACTACGAGCTACAAGTAACTATCAAAACTGGGATTTAAAAAGCAGGTTAGGATCTTTCATTTTTCATCAGCTGATCGAGACGTCCCAACACCTGCCTGAATTGAAATATTCATTCTGACTCTGATCTCATCCGATCGAGTTTTGTGATATATCTTGTGACAGCCGTGACACAGTCGTACTGATCATGGACTCGTCGAAGGACGAAGCGCAGACGGAGGCAGCGCTGATGGATTCGAGATGCGAATCACCGAAACGCGGCACCACGCTCTCTACCAGCACCAGCAGTTTTGAGGCACTGGACCCGCACGATCCAAACTTGAGTCGCCTGGCGAACACGATGTTCCAGAAGACGGGCGAGTACCTGCAGGAGGAGCTCACTGCCACCCATGCCGACTATCGGCTGCTGGAGCGTTTGAATAAGGAGACCATCGCCAAGTATACTGAACTAAAGATCATCTCGTCAAACGTGGTGCAATCATTGGACTCGCTGAATGATAAGTATCAGAAGCTACAGCCGATTCTAGATAACATCAATCAGATTGATGACAGTGTCAGCAAACTGGAGCAAGCTGCATATAAGCTAGCAACATACTCCAAGCGACTCGAAGCCAAGTTTAAGGATCTTGAAAAGGACACAAAAAGCAAATAAAGTTGTAATTATGAATATATAAATCATTGTATCTTTACATACCTATATATATGTACACACACACACACACACAAACAAAACACACACACACACACACACACACACACACACACACACACACACATATATATATATATAATATATATAAAATAGGATGATAATTATATCTTAGGCGATAATTATTGCAAATATGAATAATTGTATTGTAAAAATATGTAAAAGAGCTAGCAACGGTCAAGAGTGTCTTTTGTATATTATATTTATTAGTATACGAGACCTCTTAAACACGCTTACAAAATTCCTATAAAATTGTAGTTTGCCATTCCTTTGCATATCAAACAATATCTGACTTTTATAAATAACTTATTGATTAAAAATGATATATCAAATGTTCTATCAGCCTTTCTTCTTTTGCAATGTATTAATAAACCTCACAATGTGCCTGAGTAACAATAATATAAGTGTAAATATAATTGATGTAAACCAAGAATACAAATAATTATAACTATATTTAACAAAAGAAGTATTTGTATATATTTGCCACAATACAATGAAAAGTATCTATCACCTGTTATAGCAGATAGAGTTAATGATTCAATATATAAAGTCGAATTTATTTCTCTTAGCTTGTTAACAATAATTTACTGAAATATATAGTTTAAGTGTATAACAGATAATATATGTGTATGATCTGCTAGAAGATTGTGTAAGATGAATTGCTAAAAGATTGTGTATGGTAATTATTTATCGGTAATTATTTTAAGCGTTACAATATTATGTGTTTGTGACCATATGAATTACGAAGCATAACACAAGTGGGATATTCAAGTTTTGCAACTATAAAACTTTGATATTGCATTGTCTCGTCGCACTAAAATGTTCATGTCACGAATATAAGAGTTCAAAGCGATCAATTATTACGCTCCAATACGGTCTTCCAAGTATCACAATACATAGACTCATCTTAAACGACCATGATAAAGAAAAGCTGCATTGTTTTTATTCAATTGTCGAAAAAAGCTGGTACTTCTATAGATGATGTTTAGCAGTCTAAAAAATTGCCAGCCATCAATAATTCCAGAGCAATTTCGGGTGCAATAGGAAATTCTGGTATTTCTGTACTGCTGTTTGTATATCGTACTTTGTAAGTAAAATACATGCAGACCTTTTGTAATACGTGAGACCTATAACAAAAAGATATTTGTTCAAACGATTCATTTATTACAATATCATATCAAACACATATCAAACTTATTTTATAATTTCAAAATAAGAAAAAAGGAACAAACAATAGTTTATATTTGTTAAATCTTTTGTGCTTACGGGATTTCTCGGAAGTTGACTTCATTGGCTTCGTTTTCTGCAAATTGACCAGGACCGCTTAACATTGCTTTGATAGTACCGCTCGTTAACGCATGTTCCCGTTTAACGATAAACTCATGGCCGTCGCTACTGACCAGTTTCACGTACATTGCGTTTGGTCCCTCACAGCCCCCATAAACGGGACTACCGTTTTGCTAAAATTTAAAAAAAAATCTATCACATTACTTGTAACGTAAACAGATTTAATAAAATCTTATATTTATAATCTAGAATATTGGATGAAATAATGAAACATATAGCAAGACAAAGGACCTTTTCTAGGAAGCAAAATTTAATTTGGAAAAATAGGTACCGCATGCATGTCTTTAGACGATCTGCCCTCTTCTTCATCAGTCTTATTGACACTTGTTTCTTCATTGTGCTTGATCCAAAGAAAGATTAATGTTAATCAATATTTTATCACAAGCTTTCAGCTTTCCAGAAAGGGAACGAGTATAATTTTAACATATAACACCAACACAATATATACATGTTTATCATAGAAATACATTGTTATACATCCTGTTACCATGCAGAAGTGTATGCATGCAAACAAAATTGTTTTATACATACCTTTTCAGCCTGCATGTTTACGTCAGTCGACATATTTGCTGTTGCTATATCCCCCTAAAGCAAACAATCCAAATATACAAACAATATATATACACACACATACACGCAAAGTATAAATGCATAGAAACAGGTAAAGTATGCAATGACTAAAAGTGACGAAAAAACTAAAACTTTATAAAATTTCAAAAAGGACTAAGTTATTATAATCGTTATTATAAGCATAATAAAGGAATGTCAAATAAGACATTCTGTAAATTGAAAGAAACAATTTTACGGTCATATCTCAATAACAGTAGGTTAAGTTACATGTTGGAAAGTAGCATCTGAAGTATTTCACGAAGCGCTCATATACACGACCAAAAATTATTTTACAATTTCGAACAAGCGCTGTTCCTGCTTGTATCGTCAACAGAATAATGTAAATTGAGAACAATTGGTTGCGCTACTATATTATTACCAGTGAGGTATATATCGCTCTCGCTATATAGTTACTGTCTAACGCTGGCTAGTTCATAAAAATAACTACCAATTATACTCGTTAGTCTATTACGAAAGGGCGAGCGGCTTACCTTACGTACCTTACAGGCGATACGAAATTTTAATTAAATCAAACTGCCTAATCACGACGTGTAGCGTCACGACAATGTACATCAGCTGACGAGTCGTCGTCGTTGTCGACTGCTAATGACACACGACTCCTCCTCCCCTTCCGCCACGACGGCGACACTGACGACGACTATTGAAACGCAAGTGAACCAAGAGAGCAGGACAACGAACACAAATGGTACGTTGCGATCTACATTCGATTAGAATCATGTAAAATATGTTTCAACATGCTTTGCTTGCTGGATCCCAGATTGAAACACTAATATCGCGTTTTATTCATAGAGATATTAGACTAGAGTGCGCAAAAGCTACCGCTGCCTGTAAGTGGATGCGATAGAGGCTAAGAGAGAGACGGATGCGAAAAGTTCCCTCTGTCTCTTTCTAGCCGAGCGCTGTGATTAGTTTCCACGCTTAGGCTCCGCCGACCACGCGATGCCCGGGCCCGAGAGGGGAGAAAGCAGACGGCTAAGGCGGGGAGCACAGACCATTGCATAACGCATAACGCATATGCATAAGAAATTTGATTGGTCCGTTAGCATGTGCATAAGGAATTCGACCAATCGAATTTCTTATGCATATGTATTATGCATTATGCAAAAGTCTGTGTTTCCCGCTTAACCATGTAGCCAATCACAGCGCTCGGCAAGAAAGAGACAGAGAAAACTTTTCGCATCCATCTCTCTCTTAGCCTCTATCGCGGGATTCAGCCTCTTGCGCATTTTAGTCTAATATCTCTATGGTTTTATTCGAGAGAATTTGTCACAATGGCTGCGTTCAGCAGCAGAGCAGATCAGTGAGCGATTAGTGATTATTGGTCCTTTCTATTAGATCCCGAAATCTAGACCAATCATGTTGACACATTAAAAAGAATTACTCAACAGTTGTACAACAGTTGCGTCTGCTGAACGCGACCAATGGCTGCGTTCAGCAGCAGAGCAGATCAGTGAGCGATCAGTGATTATTGGTCCTTTCTGTTAGATCCCGAAATTTAGACCAATTATGTTGACGCATTAAAAAGAATTGCTCAACTGTTGAGTCTGCTGAACGCACCCAATATGGCGATCAGAGCGAAGCCAATCATATTCATTGACACATCCTTTTCGCTTGCTGCTCGCATATCTATGTCCTCTGCACTTTTTTTAATGGAGTTGTAAATCGTAAAGGTTAAATAAATGTCTGGTATTTTTTTATGATTCTCGACGTGTGCCGTTTAATAATAATAATTGTGAGAACAATGTTCATTTCATGAATCGTTTTCAGAAGCACTTATTTTTTTTTATTATAAAAATTTAACAAATTAATTCGTTCCTTGAAGTTTATGCGATCCAACTGTTATCTCATCTTGCAGGTTGAATTACGTGTACTTGACTTTTATTAATAATTTGCCTAAATAGCTTATTTACAATTTTTTATATGCTTTGAAATAATTGATTGATGGCAATTTTATTTGATATAACAAATTACGTTACCTATTAATTGTTGCAGTCAAACATATAAATTCTTACATTGTTTATTTGGCAACAAAAATTTGACAAATTATTGTAACAAATTAAAATTGAAAAATAAATTAAATAAATTATAATTTTTTCCTACACTGTATTATCATTAAAACTTTCATCACCTTTTCCAGGAAATAGAATGGAATGTGAGAAGTTGCAGTGATTAATTTAATGGATCATCATGGCTGTTTTTAAATCAAGAGCTACCTGCTTATTGAAAACAATTGGATTATCCAGATAACGCAGAGTTTCTTTAAATTATATAAAACATATAAATAATGTCCTTCAGAATACATTTAACTCGCAGCAGGCCAATTAGACTTCTGGGGAATATGGCGATGAAGTGTTGGGCTTTTAGTGGAGCATATATCTTTGTGTGCTTTTTTTTATATTGGTTATATGGTGGAGTTTTGGCTTTCTTCTTGCTGTGTTTTGCCACAACTGGTTTGTATATACATACTTTTTGTTGTGGAAAGGTTATTTTCTAGTAAAGCTTTTGACTGTTATTATTGACTCAGAGGTATGTTAAAGATACAAGTTATAAGAACTGAATTTCTTTTTACTGTTACAGGAATACTCTATCATAGAGAAGATCAACTTCTTTATCATCCAGAACTGCCAACCCACTCAAGAGTTTATGTACCAGCTCCTTCAATATTTAATTTACCTTATCAAAATATATATATCAGAGCTGGAGATGGCACAATGTTACACATGTTTTTTGTTTCTCAACCAGAGGATAGAATGAGAAAGGCGCCTACATTACTGTTTCTTCATGGCAACGCTGGCAATATGGGTCATCGGTATTTATTTTACTATATATTTAGTAATATGATGATACCTCGGATTTATATTTATATTTCTTTCAGATTGCAGAATATAGTAGGACTGTATCATAATATTCAGTGTAACATTTTAATGTTAGAATACCGAGGGTATGGTCTGTCACAAGGCACTCCATCGGAGGAGGGTCTTTACATGGATGCCCGAGCGGGGATAGATTATTTATTTAGTAGAACAGATATTAATACCAACGAAATCATAGTATTTGGTAGATCACTGGGTAAAAAATTTAATTTTATTATTAGGAATATTTATTAATTTTTCAATTATCTGTATAATTTACATCTTATTATGTTTTTAAATTTTTAAGTTAATCTTACTAATTATCAATATATTTATAATAGTTAAATTTGTTCAAATTGTGATAGGTGGAGCAGTAGCTATTGATTTAGCTACAAAGGAGGAAAATTTGCAGAGAATTTGGTGCCTTTTACTTGAAAACACTTTCACCAGTATCCCAGACATGGCCGCCTTATTTGTAGGATCCAAATTTTTACAGTATTTGCCACTTTTTGTATACAAAAACAAAGTAAGTAGAACGAGGAAGATTTAATTTGTTAAAAAATCACTTTATACATACGATTCTCCTTATTTCATACGTTAAAAGTTTTATAAAAGGAATATATTTTCTATTAAAAAGTATTATATGTTATATTAGCCTTCGTGTATCGTTATTTTTTTTCTTCGAAATTATATATTTATTATATATAACTTTATATGATCTATCTTCTCTATATTCTTATTTATTTATCTATATTTTCATATATTCTTATATTTTTGATAACATGATTCCTCGCATTTTCATATTTTTCATCTCGTTACAGTATTTATCTATTCTGAAAGTTCGCTCAGTCACAGTGCCCACACTGTTTATTTCTGGTCTGGCGGACACACTGGTACCACCTCGGATGATGCAAGATCTTTACAAGAATTGCCGAAGCGCATACAAACGTATACTTCCAATCGTAGATGGCACACATAACGAAACCTGGTGTCAGCCGAATTATTATGAAAACATTAATGCCTTTCTGACCGAGCTCAGGGAAAATCCACCTCCAAGGGTAACGTCTAGTCATTGGCAAATCGATAATATTTAGTGATAAAGCACTTCTTGTCACGCTTATTCTCTTTATTATTATCATTTATTAATCGTTTATTGTCATAAACATGAAGATAATTTTTACGTATTAAAGACAGAAAACAATTAACCTTATCGAATTGAACTTTTTCTACTTTTCGTAGAAATTGTCTTCAGATTGCAGAACGGAAAAATCGCTTTTATCGACTCAAAAGTGATCAATAATTATTGTTACGTCCAAATGAAATTAAATAATAAAATTAAATGAAGGAATTATTTCAAATTATTATAAGTCAATTAATTTAAGTAATATAATTAATTACTTAAACTTAATTGACTTAAATTAATTTGATTGAGTGATATAATGTGAATTATTTTTAGTTAAAGTAAGCAGTAATCGAAAAAAAAAACATTAACTAATCAGTACGGATATAGATATGACTAAATATTTCAAGAGATTTTATAATATGGAAACATATGAATTAGAAATAGCGAAAGGGATAAAAATCCGTAAAAATAAAGATATGAAGAGAATGTTATAAGTTAAGTTTATTAAAGTAAGTTTAATTTTGTGACCAAAGTATGCATGTGTCCGCAAAGATAAAATTTTTGATATATTTCTTATAAGTCATTGTATTGTTATATATTATTGCATACCGTTCCTGTTATATAGTAAGTACTATACTTTACTGGTAAAAAAATGAAAAAAGGATTATAAATTATGACAGTTAATCTATGCAATTTTTGCAAGAACTTGCATAAATTGTATATGTAAGTTCTGTTAAAAAAATAATAAAAAATATCTTTTATATTTTTTCCCAATAACAATCCCAATGTTTTTATAAGAATAAAAAATTTAAAGTCTACGATTGATTCGTCTTTTCTTCGTGATCATTCTTCGAGTCAATAGAATGCCAATTATCGTTAGAATTGCGAGCAGAGCGATTGCCGTGGTCAGAACAGCAATCATTCCAGGACCAGTTCTGAATGTCACAACCTGTTTGCTAGAAATACTTGCAATATTAACGGTCATTCTCTCCGAAAAGTGTGAAAACTCGTCACAAAAGACGTCTCCCTTCCATTTGTACCAATGAATCATCCTTTTATTCGCTAATGTAGGTGGGTCAGCACATCTATATGTATGCGTGTGTATATATAAAATTAATAAATTGAAAAATAAAATATATTAATATATTCATTTACGAATGATATGATACGATAAGAAATTAAAAAGAATGGAAATTAATTTAAAATTCATAATCATTCAATCACAAAAATCAAAATCAAAATATATAATATAATATTAATTTGTATGTGATTTTTCATAAATAAATAAATAGTAAATTAAAGTAATGGTTATTTTAGATTAACAACACTAATATTGAAAAGGAAATATAAATTTAGACTATTAAATTCTCTTGATATATTTAAAATAAATTTTAAAATATTCAATAAAATCAACTTGTGTAGTTACCTCAAATCTTCTAAAAGACTGGGATTCTTAATGTAAAGTCTTGGTACTAATTCATTCAACATCCATTGCAATGAACAATTGCAAGTAAATGGATTTCCTTGCAAATTAATGAGATATTTTAAATTTAAAACATTTTTGTTATAATTCTTCATATTAAATAATTCTAATGGCAAATGAGTAAAACGATTATTGCTCAAATCTAGCTGAAAAATGAAAAAGGATTATGTAACATATCTTTTAAGAAAATATATAAAATAATATAAAATACTTACAGAGCAAATATTCATATGTCGAAAAACATTTTCGTGAATCATATTCAATTTCGTATTGCTCGAAATAGTCACATTAATACAACTATTTTTTTTCTCCTTCAACATTAGAAATGTTTCTTTGTCAATCTTCTCAATTGTCTCTACAAATTTTACTTCGAATATTTCTAAATTCAATTTAGACCAAATTTTTATATCTTTAAAACGATTTCCATTGACTTTAAAAATTCTTAAACTCGGAAAATTTTTAATAGAAATGGTTTCAGGTATTATTGTTAAATCATTAAAGGATACATCTAACATTTCCAAATTTTTCAGAAATACATTCGGAAAATCTGATAAAAAATTTCTACTGATATTTAAATTTTGTAATTCCTCTAATAACGTTAAATTGCTATATATGTTAGAAATATTATTATTTTGAATGTTTAAGGTATAAATTGATGATTTTTGGAATGATACAGTATTGATAAGATTGTTTTCCGTATGAAGTTCTAACAGTGACGATGGAAGGTTTTGGAAATTTAGAGAGAGAAGCTTATTATTATTAATGTGAAGAATCTTTAAATACTGCATATTAAATAATGAATCAGTCGGAAGAGTGATAAACTTATTGAAGGAGAGATTCAAATATTCTAACTCCGGCATACCGTGGAGAAAGTTCTGTAAAATATTAAAGTAAGTGAATTAAATAGGAGTATTGTCAATATAATAATTATATGTAATATTTTAGTCACATATATACATTTATTATAGCATTATTTAATTTTACTAAAAATTGTTTATTATCAGAATTAAAATTTTTGCTGTTAAAATTATTACCAGAGTAGTGAGGTTGTTGTGAGACACATCAAGAACTTTCAACTTTGTTGTTGCATTTTCTGAGCTTTTCTCCAAGTTGTCGATGTGATTATGACTCAAATTAAGTTTGGAGAAGGAAGAAACTGTACTTAAAATAGATATATCAAAACCCCAGAGTAAATTGCTAGAATAATCTAAATCTTCGAGCTCGTTTAAGTCCTTAAAGATATCTGAATGTATATTATCCAGTTGATTTTGAGACAAATCCAATCTTTTTAAATGTTTCAGATTTTTTAATTCGTTTATAGGTAAAAGCACTATATTGTTTTTTGAAAGAATTAGTTTGTTTAGTGGTCGATGTTTATCTAAGGTGAGAAGATCAAAGTTAAGAACTTCGTTAGTTCCTAAATGTCTGTCATAGCAATCAATAATTGGTCCTGCATCTGCAAGAACAATATGTAATATTATATTGACATTTGTGATTTATATTACTAATCGTATCTCATATTACAAAGCATGTTATATACTATTTATAATAAAAATATTACCATTTTTATTATTATTAATGATTTCATTATTATTTATTAGTTTATGAAATCTTCTTACAAACTTTTTTCTTTTCAAGAAATATAATACTAACATTTATAATTAGTAGTAATAATACAATAATAAAAATAATATGTATTTATTATCTATTTTTTATCCATTTCTTCTATTATTTCTCCTAAGTCTTATCTTCTTTTCTTTTGAACTTACTTGAGGTAGAACATATACAGGTTTTACATATATCACACAAATATTGGTTGCACAGAAATAAAAGCAATAGTGTAATAATATTAAACATCATGATATTCGCACTGTGATTTCACACGCAGTCACCAAACGATTACATATTTAGTCACAGTAGATATACACCTACTACATAGCCGATTCTGATAGCATATCTGATAAGTGCGTCACCCATGTAATCCATATTACGCATCTTACGAGAAATATAGATGTGTTAGATTTAATTTAATCAATGATCGACACGATTATAATTTCTTGATTCTGGGTCATGCTATATAAAAAATTAAATTAGTAAAAGCAGTAGTAATTTTATACTTCAATCATTTATTTCAATTTATTTTAATCTACTTAAGATCAATATATCTCATTTTAAAAATATATTTTAAGTTATTATTATAAAAATGTAACATTATATACCAAAAATTTGTTATTGTTAAATAATACTTGAAAATATTGTTATTAATTCCAAGCAAATTTTTAGAATAATAATTAATAACTGAACTAATTTCCAAGCAATAAATTAACAAATACTTGATCATCATTCATTATTATGTAGATAAGAAACATTTTTAAAATCACAACTATAGCATTATAAAATAATATATCATTAATTATTAATTTTGTATTGTATTGTATTACTTATCATTATCAATATTAAATATAATATAATATAATGTCATATTATATCATTAATATTAATAAGTAATATATTACGCTCATATTATTTGTAAAACAAATGGATATAAATTATTTAAATAATTTTGAAACAGTTCTAAGATCTTTTGAAGAAATCAGTTAATGTGGACTGTTTTTTCTTCACTTTCTCTATCTTAATCTCTGCCTTTTTTTCTTTCCTTTTCATCTCTTCTTCTCTTTCTGCTTCTTCTTCTTCCGAACAACTTACATAAACACGTTCTTTCTTTGTTACAATATATTCACCTTCTTTATAAGTTCTATTAACTAATTTCAACACTTTTCTTTTGCCATTTTCATGTTTTACTCTTGGTGGAGAGGGACTCTTTGGCTTCGCAAGAGTTTCCGGCCCTGTTTCAGGAACCGATTCTTCCATCTCTATATCACTTTGTATCTCTGAATCACTGGAATCATTCTGTACAACAATTCTCTTCCGTTTCTTAGCAATTTCACCCGAATCTTTGCTTCTATTCCGCTTTTTTCCCTGCAATTTCTTCTTTTCTTCACTTGCTTTTCTCTCGGTAAATTCCTCTTTAGTACTATCATTTTTCTTTTCTGATGTTACTTCCACAGATTTTGAAGATGTCTGCTTTCCAAAAAAGTTAGTCAAGCTTCCTTTTTTCATAGAATTACTTTGTGGAGATACTTTTTTAGCAGTAGAATTGGCCACAGAACCTTTCTTTTTCTCAGTTGAACTTTTAATCTTTTCTGCAGAATCTTTATCTTTCTGGATACAATTTTTATCTTTTTCTACAATATCCTTTTCTTTTCCTATTAATTCTTTAGTTTCCTCTATTAAAACTTGATCTTTCTCCACTGATTCTTTCTTCTTGCAAAAGTTTTTATCTTCTTTTGAGTCTCTATCATCATGTTCTTGGAAAGATGATTTCAATTTTTCAGGGCTCTTTGATTTTCCAGCCATATTAAACAGATTATTAAATCCTTTATTCTTTGTTGTCATCAAATTCTTTTCTGTCTTTGATGAGTTCATTGAATTTATAGGTTTTGAATTTGTTGTATTTTCCATTGTAATCTTCTTAGCAGCTGTACCCCAACGTAATAGTTGCATTTCCTCATCATTTCGCTCTTTGCAGAAATCACACTTTATTGCGCTATAATTTATATCGCCAGAACCAGAACTTGCAAGCAGTTCCAAATCCGCAAGCGGTTTGTGGACGCTATAGAGGTGTTCTGACATAATTTTACTGAATTTTTCTTTAGCCTTAGCTACATTGGACTCTTTGACAACTTCCACACGTATTCCTTTATCCTTTAGAAGACCTATTAGCAAATATGTACATTCAATGTTATGGTTTTTATGATATTTTTGGTAGAATTCCCATAAGATCTGTTTTGCTATGTTAACATGGACATGTAGCTCTTTGCTTAACCATTTGTAGGTGACCTAAAAATATCGTTGCATTAAATAATATAGAATAATAAAAATAAAAAATATATATAGGCATAAAACACAGTGCAGAATATATTATGTAAATGACTGTGATACATTACCAGCTTGTCGTTATCTAACACATGACCGGCCAAAGTCTCTAAATGCTCATTCAATGCTTCCATAATCATTTTTCAATGATTTGTTACAAATTTCAGTTAATTATCGATATGGCTCTAGTCAGCTTGCAATTACGTGGTTCAATTTTGCCAATCTAACCTAATATCTGGTGAAACGACTACAGCGATATTCCCTGCTTAACCGGCAGCGCATGTGACATGAAAAGAGACAGAAGCTTTGTTAAGTCTGTCTTCTCTCTCTGATTCTTATATCAGAGAGAGAGAAGATGAATCTCTTTCTTTTATTTTTTTTCTCTAGCATATAAAATATAATCAAAGAGCGCAGTCTGAAAATGCTTTTAACTCTTATTTCAATATTTAGATACAATTTGAGAAAAAGAAGCAAGTGAATTTAATTAAACTGAACTAGAATCAATTGAATCAAATGTGACTATTATTTCTCGCAGTTGTGTTTGCGCAAACTTTTGTGTTTGGTTTCAAAGAGACTACATATAGCCAAATGTGTGGATAGTTCTTTTTATTTATATATTAATTACATTATTCACAGGAACACAAGTAAGTAGAAGCTATATATATAAACGTTGTATGCATATTATTAATTTTCTCCTTCTTACTGTATTCCTTCTGATTTATTCTTCTTTGCAATATTCTTCTTAACTTGTTCCAACACCGACGTATCCTAAAAAATGACAAATGCTTTATATGCAACTGATAATTGTATTATAGTGAATGATATATACATATATATGATATAATATATGGTATAATATTTAGTTTATATCAGAATATGATCGAGCACCATGGTTTTTCATTTACCATAGCTGTAATGAGTAATGAGCAATCATTTGTATGCATATATTGGACACAAATACTATCGGAATTATTATCTTTCGTCATCATCGTCCTATTAGAATTGCTATTATTCACTGATTCCGTTAAATGGATAGGCACATTCCAGATTCTACTCACTCCTTTGATCAAGTTCACATTTTTCTGATAAAAATTATAATCATGCATATTGCCAACCAGAATATTAACTGTACAAATAGAAACACATTTATTAAAATTCATTTATATATATATTATATATATATTATATATTAAAATTATTTAATTAGCGTATCTTCTTCGCCAATTCTTACCTTCTGGATTTGATTTCTTGCTCACGTTTGCCATGCAGCTTCTAATCGCATTTATCATATTCACGAGTTCACATATCCTTTCCTCCAACTCGATGTCTCTAAGATGTTCGAACTATTAAAAGAAAAAAATGAGAATATAAAATAAATAAAAATAAATTATCTAACATGTGATTTAGGATTTAAAAAGTTATAAAAAAAGAGTGATAATATGAAAATATTTGATGTACATACTTCATATGGCATGGGATAGGAAGTCTCAAGTAATGAAGCGACTGATAGAAATCCTGGAAGTCCCTTCTTAGCAAGTTTCAGATATAAATCATCTGACAGGTAGGGTGTAACAGGTGCAAGAATGCGTAATGTTACTTCAAGGCATTTTGCAAGAGTGTTGGAATGTCCAGCAGAATTACTGCTTTTGAACCCAAATTTTGTACCCTCCTATGTTTAAAAAAAATTATATCATATGAAAAAAATGTTCTTGTTAATTAAAATGAAAATTTTTTATATTATATATTATATTATAGTGGTCATCTTAAATCTTAAATTCTTAATATTCTTACAATTTAAAAAATTTACAAAAATCTTAAAAATTATTATTGTGTATTTTTACATTTATATCATACCACATAGAAATCGCAAAATTCATAGTGCAGAAATTGGCGAATCGCAGCAATCGCTTTATGGAAATTTCGCTCGACAAACGCATCGTTTACTATCCCCACCATCCATGATAATCGACTTAGAATCCATCGATCGAGATCGTTCAGATTTTCCTTTTCTTCATTTTCGTGTCGATGACTTTCTTTTGTCACCAGTAACACATATTTGCTTGCCTGCCAGATCTTGTTACAGAAATATTTGCTTGTCCGACAATCATCCACATCGAAACTAACGGTGTGACCTATAGGAAAAAAGACAATATAATAAAAAAATATTTAACACATTATAAATTATTCAAACATAAACATTACTTTTTTCAATTCTTGAAATCGCCTTAAAATTTTTAAAACTCTTCAAATTCTCTTACAAATCTTTTTCTCTTTCTTAATTTGCTTACTTTTAATATTACGTGCACATAATGATAGTCTCAAGGCATCGACACCGCAATCTGGTATTCCCGCGGAGTATGATTTTTTGTTAACACGCAATGTTCGCTGCAATTCTTCGGCGTTCAGAATACCAGCCACGTGACTGCGTCTTGCTTGTTCGTTTAATTCCTGCATTATAATTATGTAGTCTTAAATTAATTTTAAAATAATTTTAGTTTTTTGGTACTTAATTAATTTTTATTTTCAACGATTTTAAGAAATATATATTTGAATTTATATATTTATATATTGGATATACAAGTATATCAAAATAAATAATATATAATTATTATAATTTTAAAAAGTATTCACCTCGAAGGTACAGCCATTAATTATGTTTTCTGGCAAGATGACATTGCCAGAACTTTTGGACATTTTCTTGCCGTTACCATCACATAAAATACCATGAAGCAGAACTTCCTACACACATGCATAATTTATCATTTCAATTGAATTATCAAAATAGGCACACTAAAGATATTGTTCTTTTAAAATATTATATTTTACGATAGTATCTCTGAATGATGGATAAATCGAATTATTTAATACAATGTACTTAATTAAAATTCTAACAAAATAGTGATAAAAAATAGATATAATTTATCCTGAATGTGTAATTATACTTTAAATGGTAAACGATGTGTCAGTTCCAGACTTAACATCACCATTCTTGCCACCCAGAACACAAGGATATCATGGCCTGTTTCCATTAGTGTTAGCGGATAGTGTCTTTCCATATCCTCTGTCTATACATTTATTTTGTGTATAAGAAAATATTATAAAATTACATTTAATTATATATAAGATATTATATATAAAAGAATAATCAAGACTAACGTTTCTCGGCCAGCCAAGTGTGGCGAATGGCACAATTGATGAGGAAAACCATGTATCTAGGACATCTGAGTCCTGATACAAACTCACTGTGTCTCCGTATTTCTCTCGTGCACGAGAATACGCTTCTTCTTCGGATCGTGCAATTATCCACGAAGTGTTATTGCTATTGGTGGAGAAAATATCATTATCACCATCATCTTTATTGTCACCATGAATTACGGAATATGCCGGAATGCGATGACCCCACCACAACTGCCTCGATACGCACCAGTCCCTGAAGGAAAAATAAACTTTATTAAACAATAGATTAATTATTCTATCCTTGTTTTTTTCATTTATTCAATTATTTATCTGTATATATTTATCTATTTATTTACTTCATTCTTATACAAATACATTCATTTATTTCACAATTTAATTTTACCTGGGATTTTCGAGCCAGTTATACCACATTTGTTTGTAAATGTCATCGCTCGGATTGATTTTTAGTTCACCATTCGCCACGGCTTCGCACGCCCGTTTAGCCATTGTCGCACAGCGCAAGAACCACTGTTCTTTTGGCAAATATTCAACCACATCATGTGTACGCGAACATAGTGGTAGTATCATCTGGTGATTATCTTCCACACCTCTTATCATGCCTCGTGTCAATAATTGGTTCATTAGTCTCATTCGTGTGATGAATCTCGGAACTCCCTGAGAGTTTATTATTTGCAATTTATTATTAATAAAGAAATGAATAAATCTCGTGTAGAGAATCACACCTTGAATTCCTTGCATGCATCCGTCATGCTGCCATCTTCATCAATGACACTAATAACTGGCAAACCATGTTTTTTGGCGATGTTGTAATCTAAGCGATCATGTGCCGGTGTAATTTTCACTGCACCTGTAAAACAAATATTCACTAATCAATAAAATAAATGGTAAACAAATAATTAAGTAAAAAAATTAATGGAATTTTGTTTAACATAAATAAAAATTTTAAATTTTTTTTTGTAGTTTTGAAAATAATTGTAGAAATTTGCTTTCTTCTAATTTTTGTTTCTGTATTAAATACAAAATTTATTCTAATTTATCAACTTATTCTATATAAATTTTTACCAGTGCCAAATTCTCTCTTGACCGAAGAGTCGGCTATGATGGGTATAAAGGTCTGTCTTATGGGATGTAAAACGTGTCGACCAATGTATCTCGAATATCTATCGTCATTTGGATGCACAGCAATCGCCACATCTCCGAAAATTGTCTCAGGCCTAGTTGTTGCAACTATCAGTTCTTCTTCTACGAAATCAAAAAATAATATATAAAAATCTTTATAAATCTATCTATCTATATTCTTAGAAAGTTAAAATTAAAAAAGCAAGTTTCTAGAAAACATTGATTATTTTTATCTCTTTATAAATGCAATATAATATATATGATTCACATATAATTTTTTTTATTTAGTGCTATTTTTATATTTACTCGAATCTCTGATTGGATAGGCCAGCTTGATTAATTGACCGACGATGATCTTGGTATCATAACCAGGTAATTGGAGTCGCGTCTTGCCGTTCACCACAAAATCTTCAACTTCGATTTCTGAGATAGTGCTGCGCAGAGCTGGTGACCAATTAACAAGATCTTTAGCTCTATACAACAGATTTTTCTCGTTCAATTGTACGAACGTTTCTATCACTGCTGCACTATGACTCTGCAAGAACACAAACAGAAATTCAATAATATTGTAACAAATAAATATAAAATGAAACATATAATTGTAACAATATAATTGTACATATTAGTATATAAGTAGTAATAGAAATTACTTCATCAATGGTAAAATATTCTCTGTCCCAATCAAGTGTAGCGCCGAGGGCTTTCAACTGGTCCTTGATAACTGTGGCTTTTTCCGCCTTCCACTGCCAAATCAGTCGTGTGAATTCAGCATGGCCTATGTCGTGTCGTGTAATCTTGCGTGTATGTTGCAATGTACGTTCCACTACTGCCTGTGTTGCAATTCCCGCATGGTCTAGACCTGGTATCCACAACACTGGATGACCCTTCATTCTGTGCCTGTGTGTATGTGCGTGAGCAGTAGAGAAAAATCTATAATACAATTTATATATATAATAAATTTATCTATAATAAATAAATGTAACACAATAAAAATTCCATAATGTATAATAACATAATAAACACATATTACATTATTATACAATATTTTAGACTACTATAGTTTATTGTAAGCATGTATCATTATATTACATATATACATATATATATATATATATATATATATATATATATATTTCCTACCATCTTGCAAGAACATCTTGGATTGTAACAGTAAGTGCATGACCCAGATGTAATATTCCCGTAATGTTAGGAGGTGGTAAAACCATACTAAAGGATTTTTTGGCATCCTTCTCCTCTTGTGTATTATTGTTTGTTCTCTTTGTTATTCTGGATGATGCAAAGTATTTATTACATTGCCAGATGTCATACCAGCCTTTTTCTACATCCTTTGGCTTAAAAGTTGCAGGAAAATCTGTATTGTAATATAAATTTTAGAATAATAGATATATAATATCTTTCTTTATTCTTACTAATCTTTAATTAGTTTTTAGTCGATTCACTTGCTCGCAAGTTTTAACGTATGCATATAATGTATTAAATTTATGTGTAAAAAGGTAAGATATATAAAAAATACCTATTAGTCTTTTATTGTTACATGATTCCGTTGCAGTTGTAGCAGCAGTACAATAATGTAATCTCCGACAGCAAAAACTCATATGTAGAAAAGGTCGACCAAACAATGTATGTTTCATCCTTAGTTTACTTTAAAAAATGTATTTGTGGCAATTTTAATAAAATTGGTAAAAGAGACGAAAAACTTGCGCTTTTAATAAATTTGTGAGTCTAGCTACATATCCAGCTATATACTTTTCATTTTTAGCATAATACACACTTTTCTGCAAAATGTCTAACCTAACTTAACTGCAAAATCTCTTGTACAAATGCACAAATCTAACCTAACCTCAAACCTTGTATCTATTAGAATTATAAAAAATAAAAATTCTCTAAATCATATATTTTTTATCTTTTATTGTGTCTCTTTTTTCTGATTTCATTCTTTTAATAATTTGTCAATTTTTTTAGTATTTAAATTTTTAGGATTTATAAGATATTTACAACTGATAAAAGCGTTTACCAACTTTATCAACAAATATAGTATTATTGTATACATTTTATTAAAATTCTTAAAAATTACAAAATACTATACATTATAGTGATACATGTGTGTATGTGTGTGTGTATAATAAAATGATATATATATATATATATATATATATAAAAGATCATATAATCTCTTTTATTTGTTAATAATATTATAGTGATACAAAATTTTCGAAAACTGAAAACGAAATAAGTAATTATATCTAAATTGTATGTAAATTCATGAAATTAATTAGTCAAAAATATTAAAATATAAAATCATTTAGGCGTGAATAATACACAACAAAAATTATATCTTTTCCTAAAGCAAATACCCTTTCAAAAGAATAACGCAACATTTTCATTAACAAAGTAACAAAATTAGTTATTATATATAAAAATATAAATAAAAATTTTTTTTATACATCCATAATGTTATGAATAAATTATCGTATTCAATAATTAAATGTTAATTATCGTATTTATTATTACAAAATATATATTGTTACTATTTATTATCTTTTGTCTTAGAATTGCATTTCTCTCTTTCAAGTCAAAATTCTGTTCTCTTACTGTGCGTTTATTATATAATTCTTAAGTAGGACGTAGAATGAAGTGAAAATGAGGCATAAAACATTTTCGCACTTGTATCATTGAAATAAAATTGGGGATTAAAGAAAAATTCCAGAATTCCAGAATAGAATTCTAGAATAGAACATAATTTCTTAATTTGGTTAACACTGTAAGAGTTTCTCATTCTCTGCATGTTGTTCCGAATAAAGATGACCACGTAGCTCCAATAGGCCAAACATTTCCGTTTTACATAATTTACAAAAAACAACCACATTTCCCATTTTGTGTGCATCCCTGTGACAAAAAATAGAGAAAAACAAATAAAATATAATTCTAAGAATATAATTTTAAGAATATACAAAAAAAATATATAATATCTACATACTCGTGAGCAAGATGGTGCAATTGTGACAGATGTTTCAGCATTTCTTCCACTTGCTGATCTGTTTCGCGTAATTCTAACGCTTTATGCAACGGATATACATCGTACTTTTTTGTTTCTTGAACAGATGGCAAAAAATGTGATTTGTTGTAGCGATTCCACTGACTGCTAAGATGATCGATCTCGTCGTTTTCTGGATCTCGTAATTTTCTTTGTTTATCTCTCAAGTTCAGCAAAATAGGTTTGATTTTATTTTGACACGTTATAATATTCTCATCATTAAAGTTATCTAATTGCATCCCGGTATTCATCCAATAGCGCAACTTATTTATCTGAAAAAAATTGATTATCAATTATGTTATTATTTTGCTGTTATTATAATAAGTGTTTGAAGAATAATACTGAGGAACAAGAAATTGTAAAAACTGTTATAATTATATAACCTATCTGTAAAATTAATGGAAATTGATAGGTAGCAGAAAAAATGAACAATCTATTATAATATATAGACAATCTCATGATAAGTATTGTGAAATTGTCAGTTTATTGTTTATAGAAATGATTTACCTCGTTTATATCATCCGCTGTGATTTCTACATCAAATTGAATTTCCATATCATGCTCCGGATATATACCTCGATTAGTGCAATTATTTATCGGGCCTAAACCGCATAAAGCTCCTGTATAATAAGTTCTACGAGAATTACATCTCAATTCTATATGCGGTGCAAAAGCTAACGAGAGTAATGCCGCAAGTCCAGGAATATTTGGCAGAAAAGTGGTATTTCTCAACATTAGGACATTTTTGTTGGATTTAGAAATGCTCTGAGCGACTAAAAGACGTTTCGATTGATTGAGATCGTTATCTAAAAGAGCAGAATTGATGGAATTTGTGTCTACAAATATTTTCCTCGATTTTCCACCTAACGTTAATTGGCTCAACTCCATTTCTAAGGGAGAATATGGACCTTGGAGTTTTATGCTAAAATTGCAATCCTCTTCTCTAGGTGGATCAGGATACTGTAAAACATTGATATGAAAAATTAATAAATTAATTTTTTAACAAACATACTATTAATTAATTTTTCTATAATTACTATAAATCTTTATACAACATTCAACTACTCTAATAAGTAAACTTACTTCTAATAAGTAATGTTTGTCATACTGTTCCTCTTCGTAAAACTTTTTTTCCTCTATTGACATTGCATTAATAGTATCAATATTTGTTCTCAATTCATGATTACGCTTCGACAAATAGCTTTCCTCCCTCTTCACAGCATATCCTTTTTCAATCAAACTCTCATTAACATTAAATCTCTCTCCTTTCTCATTAATAATGATCAATTCTAAGTTAATAACGCTATCAACAACCGAATAAATTTTTCCAAATATCTTTTCGTTTTTATTGATTTGTGTCTCAAAATAATTTTTAGATTTTTCTGACCATTGGTGAAGATTACTTCGATTTGAAGGTCGCAGAAAAGCCAAATTGCAAGAAAATGCTAAGGGAGGAATTTTCAAGATTGTTGAATTATTAATTTCTCTCAGATCACTAAATCGTATTCTAGAAAAACTACCGTGGTCAATAAAGAAAATATCAACTAGTTCTCCAACGTCTGAGACAAATTCTTTAATTATGGCACGATGGTAAGACAAAGAACTATTTTTTGCCACAGGGGCAGCAATCATGGTTGAAATTTTTGGAATAAAGAGAAATTCTTTCAAAGGATGTTCGTTGAGAACTTTTTTTATTACTTGTAATTGTCTACGAGTGGTATCATCGTCAATAGTTGCCCAGAAATATCCAGGACTAATGATCTGAAAATATTAGACATATAGACATATATGAAATTACAAAAAAATAGAGAAATATTTAATTTTAAGAGAGTAAATCCATCTATTAATAATTGTTACAGACAGTAAAATACAATGTGTGCGTACGTGCGTGCGTGCGTGCGTGCGTGTAGTAATAGCGCGCGCGCGTGTGTGTATGACAGAAAATTTAACTTATTAAATTATTATAAGTTGTTTTTGAAAACAACATAAAGGTATATTGAAAAATATTATATATATACATATATATATATATATATATAATATTTTTTTCAATTTTATCATTTTTAATTATTAACCAATTAAAAAATAAAAGAAAACTCACAGTTTGTATGAATAGAGGTTGAACAGTTGTATCAAGTCCTGGCAATTTTGGCCTGATTTTAGGAACAATGTCCTCTATCTTCTTAAAATTTCTACGGAAAAAAAGACTCCGTTCGAATTTATGGAGATCGTGATGTTTCGCTCTTTCATTTGCTTCTTTTACATTTAACAATTTCATTTCAATCGGTATATTGTACTGTCTCATTATAACGGCCTATAAAAAATGTTATCATATTATATATTACTATTAATATTTGTTTTATATAATCTGAATAATTACATTATATATTATTTTTTTATAATTATATTCGTTTGCATTTGTTTACATATATACATTTAATAATAAATCCATATAACATTATATTTTAATTAGCCTATTGTTATACTTGTTCATATATATGTATATTTTACTTTCTTTTGTTCATATATATACTTATATAATGCACGTAATAAATAACCTGATAAACGGACTCCGATATATTTTGAAGACTGTCGTCAATCGCAGTTTCTTTCTCACGAAATTGCAAATTAACACGTTGCGATCCATCGAAAGATATTGTTATTCGCTTTTCTGGAATTCCTAGAGATTTGGAAAAAATCTCTTGAAATTTCTTAGCATATAAATATCCAGGTTGTTTCATTGGCCAACCTTTCAAATAAATTGTCTTCATGGGGTCTGAAGTGCCAAGGGTCGATACAATATTTTCTCTATAAACTTCTTTATCTTGTAAACGTTTAATAAAATAATTGGGATAGAAAGCTCCAGCAAGGGCAACTTGAAGTACGAAATCGCGATCCACACCTAGAAATAAATATAAAAATAAATAATTAAAATTAATTTAAAAAATTTCAAAAATGGATAATTAAATGATTTAAAAAGAATTAAATGCTAAATAATTATAAATATATAATACCTTGCCAGATGACTTTATTTACTCCTATACTTTCTTTAATTCCTAACTTCAACAATCTATTGGTAATCTCGTTCACCATAGCATCTAATTCACGCAAGGCTTTTGCCTGAAATCCATTTCTTTGGGCCCACTGTCTCTCGATTTTATAAGTATTTAATCGACGGTTAGCTTTTTCATTCTGCCACATTTTATAAACATTTAAGATGGCAATGCAGTCACTATCAGAACCGTGAGCCCATTTTTTTCGCGTCGTATAAGAGGACATGGTAGGATGACATTTCTCCGAAAAGACATCTTTAACGGTTATGCTAGCTCCTAGAATAATAACATCTCGTAAAACCCCGAAAAGGTGGCCCAACATAATCAATTTCGAAATTCGAATGTCGAGCGAAAGAGATGCCATTATCTTGCCGAGATTAGTTAATTTTCCATCAAACAATTGGTAAGAATCATCTTTATCTACTAAAGCTCCAACTTCCTTTAAGCTCAAGATGGTATTTGCCAAATTAGAGAGAGTAGGTGGATCAAGAGAATGTGAAAGAAGGATACGTGGTTCATCGAGATCAAAGATTTTAGCATTGAGAACGACATTGGCGAGTGGAACACGGAGCATCTCTGGTGTACTATATTCGTCTAAAATATTCTGCAAATTTTATAGGAGAGTAGTTAATACATATTACATGGAAAAATATATGTAAATTCTAAAAAATTACACGTGCATACATATCACTTGTCTTTACAGTCTTAAAAAAGTAATATATAATTATAAGAATATAAAATTACAATAATCCATTATATTATTTTTTAATTATTAGATCCTATTAAATTTTGTCTTATATTACTTATATTAATATTAGTATAATATTATGCTTATATAACTACTTACATCATAAAATGCTTTTGGTACTAATCTATACACTCTGCCATCCATTACGCGACCCGTACGACCAGCTCGTTGAATACAATTTGTTTTACTCGCCCAACAAAGTTGTAAACTTTGATAATGAGTTACGGGATCAAATGACATCAATTTTACAAGACAAAAGTCTATCACTATAAATTGTATGTATTTAATTAATTACTGTATGTGTATGGTGTGTTCATTTACTTATCGCTAATCTTTATTACAAAATAATATTAATTTATATTATATTTTAATACTTTTTAAATATTTCTTTCAAATTATTTTCTTTTTTCAAAAATTATAACCACATATAACTCATAAAAATGATATATTTACCGTATTTTACATCTGGCACTGTAATACTACTTTCAGCAATGTTTGTGGAGAGTATAATGCGTCTGTAACCTTCCGGTGGCTTTTGGAAAACGCGATGCTGTTCATCATCATTAGAAACTAATGAATGCAGAATTGTTAGATCCCATAATTTATTTTTATGGAAATTTGACAAGTAATTATACAATTCCTCAATTTCATAAATTCCTGGTAAAAATATAAGAACGGTATGTCTCTGAGGCAAATTTATATTTTCTTCGTTATCATTTATATCAATTTCATCCAAAGCTTCGACAATAAGTGAACAAAAGTTCATCATGCTTTGAGTGATCTTCGGTTCCATAACAGATACTTCTGGTATCTATAAAATACAAATATATTGTTATATAATTATACAAATTTACACGCATATATATCTCTTTATTACATTATTATATAATGTAATAAAAAATTATATATAACATTTATATAATATTATAATATTTATAACATTTAAAATATATCAATGTATAAAAATATATCAATGTATAAAATAATAATTTTAATTTAATAGAAAAATAATAAATCAATACAATTACACAGAAAAATCATAAAATTAAAAATAATTATTAAATATTCTTCATATGTTATACTTACATTTCCTAGGTTTTTTATTTCGTCCAAATAATATGTACGAATTGCAAAATTCCTTTTCTCAGGAATCTTGATAATTGGTGCTGGAATTAAATCATTTTCTACTTTTGTAGAAAAGTACTTCGCAAATTTCGTTACATCTATTGTCGCTGACATGAGAATAATTTTAACTTGTGTAGAATTTGTTTGTAATAATCTTTTAATAACTAGTAAAAGAAAATCCAGATGTTGATCGCGTTCATGAATTTCGTCTAATATGATGTGTGTATAATTTAACATATGTTTAGTGTGAATCAATTGTTGGAGGAGAATTTCGGTGGTGCAATAAGTTAAACGGGTTTCAGGTGAAATTTCCTTTCGCATACCCACTTGGTAACCCACGAGGTTACCAAAATGCCAACCTCCTTCCTGAGACACTCTTTTAGCGATGCTTATCGCAGCGATTCGTCTTGGTTGCGTAACTATGTTAATATTGCAATTTTTGCATAAGTTTTGTGTCCATATATAAAATTTTATATATATATACAGGGTGAGCCATTTTAATCTATGGACCCCAATTCCTCCGAATGTATGCATGGTACGAGAAAATGGTTCAGATAAAAGTTTTGTGACTTCGAGGGGGACATAAGATGGTGTCATTGGTTTGACCTTGAAGAATTATTTGAAAGTCACATGAAAGTCACCTCAATTTTTTTAAGTGGCATCCCCTATTTTTTATTGCATATTCTTGTAGCTTATCTCAAGACCTTTCCAAAACACTATAAATAAATGTTTTTTCGTTAAATATTTTCCGAGTTATAAGGCTTGAAATAATTTCTTAATTTTACATAAACTATAAAATATCTCGTAAAATATTCACTTTTCGATGACCTTACCTCAATACTTTTATGCACAGAATAATGAGAGGAATCAATTGGTGTAAAGAAAACACATAGTTGTTTTTAAAAAAATATATGTAATTGTTAATTACAAATTGCACATTTTTTCTTAAAAACAACTATGTGTTTTCTTTACACCAATTGATTCCTCTCATTATTCTGTGCATAAAAGTATTGAGGTAAGATCATCGAAAAGTGAATATTTTACGAGATATTTTATAGTTTATGTAAAATTAAGAAATTATTTCAAGCCTTATAACTCGGAAAATATTTAACGAAAAAACATTTATTTATAGTGTTTTGGAAAGGTCTTGAGATAAGCTACAAGAATATGCAATAAAAAATAGGGGATGCCATTTAAAAAAATTGAGGTGACTTTCATGTGACTTTCAAATAATTCTTCAAGGTCAAACCAATGACACCATCTTATGTCCCCCTCGAAGTCACAAAACTTTTATCTGAACCATTTTCTCGTACCATGCATACATTCGGAGGAATTGGGGTCCATAGATTAAAATGGCTCACCCTGTATATATATACTGTAATCTTTATTATATTAATTGTAATAGTAAAATTGATTTAAAAAATACCTATAATATTGCAGTTAAGTCTTTTTTTAATATTAGCATCGAGAATAAATTGTGGAACCTGAGTAGTCTTTCCACAGCCAGTTGGTCCTTGAATAATGACAACAGAATTCGTTTCGATTATTGATAATATCTTATCCTTCATGGATAGAATAGATAAATTATTAGATTGGGGATTGTAAGTAAAACTGCACTCTCGATAGACTTTAGCCAGATCTTCCATATAAAGTTTTTGCAAGTTGTCTTCTTGGAATGTCATATCTAACTTAGACTCCTTTCTATTCTCATCTCTAATATTCATATACTAAAAAGAATACAAAAACATCACAGATAACAATTCTTTCAGAATAAATATTTTTTAATGTATATCAATTTTTATATTCATACATTTATATATAATTTTATATATATGTACAATATATAATTATGTATAAATATAAATTTGCAAAAAATTTTATATGATAAGGCTGTCCATTTGATACCACAAATGCTTGAAGTATTCTTCTTCTTTCTTCATTGAAAGACAGAAAAGGAAATACTTCAAAACATTTGCAGTATCAAATGGTATGTAGCTCGAATGATGATCTTGTACCTTCATATATCGTTCAACCTCTGCTTCTGTGCAATCCTTCACACAAGTCTCTTCATGAATAGAATGTGTAGGTGTAAAATTATCTCTTACATTTGAAGAATCCATGGTTAAAAATTTATTTAACGCAGTTCTTGATCTATAAAATCCATAAAAAATAATGTTGTACAATATCATAATTAAATAACTAAACATATTAAATTACTTGTGCAAGGTTACAGTAATTTTACAAAAAAATGTATTAAATTAAGTTATCGGTTTTATATCGACATGTAAACAATCTCCCAATGATTTTAATCATTGTCTGATTGAGAAAACTCAGTAAGTTCTATGTTCAATAAGAGTTCAAAGAATCCTACTTATACCATATACTACTACTACTTCTTACATTACTAGCCTGATTTCTAAATACAGTTTATGTGTAATAGACAAGTACGTAACAGAAATTTGAAGCGGAACTACATTCACAAAGTCAATTGCTGTAAAAACACACAATGTCAGATATAATTGCATATAATACTGATTCTCTACTACACGTGCTCAGTAATCGCCGGTCATGCCTAACTACTACTAATCAGCTAAGAAACAATTGAATATGACGTAATACAATAATGGTTGCATTCCGATATTCACGATATTCAAAGTTTACGTCACGTATACTATAGATTTTCAGTACTGGCAGTGAATATCGGAACGCAGCCAATAAAGACAGATTATTCATAACCTTTTCTAAAGCCTTGTGTCCACGATATCAGAAATCGGTCCGAGATAATGTGGCCATTCAATTTGCAGTTTTTATGGAAAAGAGCCAATTTTATTAATTTAAGCCTGCGGCACACAATACGATTTTTTCGTACTAGTTTGCTTACGAGAACCAATAGAGATGCAGAATTTTAAGCCAACGGCACACGGTACGAGTTTTCGTAGTATATCGCATACGAGTTAGCCACTAAGCACGAGAGTGAGAGAGAGCGAAAGACGCTCGCTTTCTCTCGCTCTCATGCGTAGTGGCTAACTCGTATGCGATCTACTACGAAAAATCGTACCGTGTGCCGTTGGCTTTAGATCAAGTGATTTAAGGGATCCTAAAACCATCTGTTTTACCGACAAAATACGGTCAATTAAAAATTAATACTAAACTTTTTTTTAACTACACAGAATTAAAAATCCTTCTCCAGGATTAAAGTATGCACGCAAACGAACACTGGAGGTACAAATTTTACGCCGAAGAAGGAAGTAATTACAAAATTACATTATATTTATCTTCAGAGCGAATGTCAACTCGTGAAAATATCAATTTTATATAAAAATTTGGTACCTTTTCTGCACAAAACAACTTGACTCCCGATAAATCCTTTTGTAGGATTAAAGTAGACACTTCAACGGAGCCGGGAGTCAAGCTGTTTTGTGCAGAAAAGGTACCAAATTTAAAAAAAGTTTAGTATTAATTTTTAATTGACCGTATTTTGTCGGTAAAACAGACGGCTTTAGGATCCCCTTAAAGCTTAATCCTAATTGGCTCTCGTAAGCTATCCAGTACGAAAAATCGTATCGTGTGCCGCAGGCTTTAGCTGAACACTTCTCGGTTAAAGGCCATCGCACACAACTTCCATAACTGTAAGCATAAGGGCCGTGGCACATAAAAGAACTTAAGCAGTAAGACTTAAGACGTAAGAATTTCATCCATACGGAATTTTCGATGTTGTTTACGTTTCAAAATGGCTGCCTTACTGCTTGACCGTGATTGGTTGATTCGCTTAAGTCTTAAGTTTACTGCTTAAGTTTTTTTATGTGCCATGGCCCTAAGACGTAACGTAAGAATTAGCCAATGAATAAGCGTATAGGTCAAGGTTCCATTGGTCTATACGCTCATTCATTGGCTAATTCTTACGTTACGTCTTATGCTTACAGTTATGGAAGTTGTGTGCGATGGCCTTAAGGGCCCGAGCACAGACCATTGCATAACGCAAAACGCATATGCATAAGAAATTTGATTGGTCCGTTAGCATGTGCATAAGAAATTCGACCAATCGAATTTCTTATGCATATGTATTATGCATTATGCAAAAGTTTGTGCTCCCCGCCTAAAGCCTTGTGTCCACGATACTAGAAATTGGTCCGAGATCTCGATCCAAGAAATATGTAGCAAATCAGCTTGTAGTTTTTATGGAAAAGCGGCAATTTTATTGGCTGAACGCTTCTCGGATGGAGATCTCGGACTGATTTCTAGTATCGTGGACACAAGCCTTGTGTCCACGATACTAGAAATCGGTCCGAGATCTCGATCCAAGAAATATGTAGCCAATCAACAAGTAGTTTTTATGGAAAAGCGGCAATTTTATTGGCTGAACGCTTCTCGGATGGAGATCTTGGACCGATTTCTAGTATCGTAGACACAAGGCTTTACGATATTGGTTTGCTTACAAGAGCCAATAAGGCTAAAATCACATGGTGCGGAATAGAAAGTGCGTCATAGAAACAGCCAATCAGAGCTTTGCCGCATCAACACAGCAAAGCTCTGATTGGCTATTTCTATGACGCACTTTCTATTCCGTACTTCTATTCCGCACCAGCCTATGTGATTTCAGCCTAAAGGTAGTGAAGAAAAGAGAGGGAGAGAGAAAAAAGAGTGAGGCTTTCGGAACGCTATTCGTAGTGTTAAGGGGTCTGTTCTTTTCAGCTGCACTGCTGAACTAGTGCAATAAGTTAGAATGAGACATATATATATTTTTTCACTCTAACTTATTGCACTAGTTCAGCAGTGCAGCTGAAAAGAACAGACCCAAGGGTTCAATAGAAAAAAAAGAGACAACTGAAAGGGTCTGTTCTTTTCAGCTGCACTGCTGAACTAGTGCAATAAGTTAGAGTAAAAAAATATATATATGTCTCATTCTAACTTATTGCACTAGTTCAGCAGTGCAGCTGAAAAGAACAGACCCAAAGTGAGTTTGGATGTTCAAATCTATCGCAAAAGAATAGCGATTATGTGAAAACTTGTGTTATTTCTGAGTCTTCTGACAGCGAGGAAGATAAGAAGGATGTTGGAAGATATTTGCATTTAAATCAATATCCAAATCAAAGCGCAAGTATTGCGACGATTATACTGCACACATGAAAAAAATGGTATTAAAGCAATGAGTTATCATGCAGGACTCACAGATAATCAAAGAACCAACTGTCAAGGAAAATGGATTTTCGATGAAGTACATTTATTATAATGTGTGCATGCATATGCATATATAATATAAAGTTATACACTACACATGCTTTTCAGGTACATGTTATATGTGCGACTATAGCTTTTGGAATGGGCATTGATAAACCAAACGTACGTTTTGTGATACATGCAGCTTTACCAAAGTCTGTAGAAGACTATTATCAGGAAAGTGGTGTGGGTCGCGCTGGTCGTGATGATGAAATAGCAGATTGTATTTTAGTATTATAAAATAAAATGCAATCTGCTACTTCACCATCAAGATGCAGACATGCACAGAATCAGAAAAATAGTTGAATTAGATAATCCAAATCCACAAGTCCGAATGCTACCATTTTAATCAAATTATCCATCAGTACTCACATGGATAATTTGTTTAAAATGGTAGCATTCTGTGAAAATACTACAGATTGTCGTGGATAGCTACAGCTTAATTACTTTGGAGATATATTTGATAGGCAACAATGTACCACAAATAAGATAACTGTGTATGATAATTGTAGATGCAAGGTACATTATTGGATGAATTGTTAGCAAAAATTAATTATCTAAATGAAATTATTACTAATTAATACTTTTGGGGCGAGATTACGATGTTGGACGTTATTGAAGATGCAAAAGAGATTATGAAAGCTGTACTAGATATTAATATGAGAAAGAATTGCAACCTTACATTCATATATTTAACAGACATTTTCGAGGGCAGTGATCTGAAAAAGGTTAGAGAATCAGGTTTATACTTGTTATGTATAGTAATAGTAAAAAAAATTAAATTGGTATTTGTATCAATTGTATCAATGATACAACTAAACAATTCTTTTTATATATCTGACGAAACATCCTTCATATGATCGCGGTAAATCATGGAAGAAAAATGACATAGAATGCCTTTTGCACTATATGGTATTGCAAGAGTATTTACAAGAGCATATGTATATTAGTAATGAAATTGCTTGTGCATACGTAAAAATTGGACCAAAAGCAAGCGAACTCATGACAAAAAGAGATGTAAAGGTATTTTTCTTAAGGTATTATTCTTAATAGGATATTCAGAATGTAAAGTATAATTGAATAAGTTAACAGTGCACTTATACTACTACATATGTGAAATGTTAATTTCACAAAAAAGTGTCTTAAAATTTGAACTATTTTTTATCTCTTTTTCTATTCTTCCATTCTTCCATTTAGGTTACCGAAGACAAGTTACTTAAAAGACGCGAAGATTTAAATAAACTTCAAATTGAAATTCTTGACAAATTTTGTATTGCGCTCGAGTTAATTCCATTACCAGTACTGGAACAATTTCCAAAATTTGATCCAATCTCTTTTAAAAAGTTACAAGGCCTGAATTGACATATAAAAGCCAAGTTACGTTTAGTACACACAAAGTTACAAAAGAAAGATGAAAAGAATACATCTGAATTTTCAAAAACACCTGGATTTGCATCGCCAAGATCAATTAAAACACCAATTTCATATATGTCTGAGACTCGCTCAGTAAATGACTATGACAGTTTTGATGCATCATGTACCTCGGTATCTAAAATGATATATTATAAGGAGAATTAGACCATCCTGGCCTTTCCAACAACTTAAATTCAAGGTAATGATTCAAAATCAAATCGTATCTCTTATTCCTTTAGCGTTTAAAAAGTGGGTCATCTAGCTATTTACAGCATTCTTTTATCAATCAGTATAATTTATCTGCTGATAATTTTTGTTTACCTTTACATATATGATGCAATTGATATACATACTGCAGTATCAATTCCTCTCATAGATATATCAAAATTCATATCTTGATTATATTTGATTTATTCACTCCTTGAATTCTTTGCAGGCGATTGATATATTGATAATGTTATTTCAAACAATTTCAATACAGATGCGTTGAACAAAAAATATCAATACATATCAATGTTTTAGCCTTTTCATATATCCACACAATTTTAAATATTTACATAAATAATAAAAATTTGTAGATATAAATCGTTAATTATTACGATTATACAAGATTATGCAACTATGCAAGAATATTTTTTTTTATTTTAGGTATTTACTGATGGAAGAACAAATAAGTTGGTAGGAGTATATGGTACTCAGGACATTATACAGATATGGTCCTGATTAGAATTTATGGCAACAATTCAGATTTATTGATCGACAGAAAAAGCGAAATAAATAATATCAGAATATAATGTGCAATCGTATCACATCACATGTAAGTTCAAGGATATTGAATAAGCGAAAAAGTTTTGAATTGAATATGTAATGATGTAAAAATAATGCTTCAGATCAGATCTCTTGTGCTTAGTACGAGAGATGTGTCGGTAAGTTGCTCCAAACGGAAAGGTGATTTTCAAGATTTGATTCATCCAAATGGGATTCCACGTTACGTGGAACGCGAAGGAGAAAACACAAATCTCAAAAGAGCACGGTAACGTATCGCGTCCTCACAATGAAAGAATCAATCCCAACGATAATCCAAAGTAGCTAACTTTGAGAGGTCTCGCGTCGCGTGTAGTATCTTCGATCACATAACTGTAATGTAATTGAATTAATGTTTGGTCGTATTCATACATTATCGTTAATATCAGAATTATCATTTGTGTGGACACATCTCTGATGCGATCGATCTAAGAATTAAAAAATTTATCATTAGTTTCGTAAGTTCTTGTAATGGATTTATTCTATTTGTTGCTATTTTAGATTGACATATCAATCTCATAAACGTGGAATGTTAGAGAATGGTCTCATTCTTATGGTCTCACCTTCGAAAATAAATATTTGAATACGTTCAATGACAGTCAATTAAGATTATATGATCGACTTATAAATTTACCATTCAATGATTGGGACATATTCTGTTGGGCAACTGGTGTTAAACCGACTCCACCTGAATTTGATAATGAAATAATAGACTTATTGAAAAAATATATTCAAAATGAAGATCGACAAGCTAGGATAACACAACCTGATCTATATGTACATGGATTTGTGCACAATCGCAATCGCGGGAAATAATTTATAATAAGTAGGAAAAAAGAATCAGGCAATGTTCATATATCTATTGGGATTTGTGAGATATTGTTTTGTTTGACTAAAACTCGCGAGTCCTACTGTTTGTTTTGTTGTTGTAGTAGATTTTGTTGAACCTTTTGATAAACTTTTTGATGAACTTTTTCCCCTCCTTGCACTGTAAATGAGCGAAAAAAAATGTATAGTCTCGTACACGTTTTTTTTTTACTAATGTACAACTATTATGTGTAGCAAGAGAGATGACACATCGTACACGTACGCCTCTTTTTACATTACCTCGAGCCACCCCGTTTATATTTTTTAATGGTACCGCTAGATCTATTGTTAATCTTTCGTTTCTTGCCACGATTGCTAGTAGTACCACTACTAGTGTAAGAACAATTAGAATTGTCATCCCAAGTGTTATCGTCATTATCATTATCATTTTGTTCCTCATTATTTTCATTTAACAATACTAAAAGTAATGGAATAATCAATAAAATACTACTTTATACTATTATATTAATCGAGTATCATACCTGTTCTTTCTGATGCGTACTTCTGCGTGATCTTTAAAAGAGCTTTGCCATATTTAACAAAGTTAGCCTTAGTGACATGTGGTATTTGTAACATAGCTTCTTCGGTTTCTGGTAAACGTTGACTCATAGCTCTGACAGCTACCATATTCATAATAGAAGAAGCAGAAACATCCAATGCACCAGCGATTCCCCTTATTATTGTCATCAACTCAGCATAACAACGATCTTGCAATTCTTTTACAATGCCATCGAGTTTCTTCGTAACTGTTGAAACTGTAGCCACACCACTTGTAGATTTATTTGATTGTCTCGTTGGGATTTGTACCTATATATATTCAGGATAAAGTAAGATACGAAGTATGAAAGAGGCAACAGATGAAAAAAAAGTCCTATACGTATTCCTGTGTATACACAAACGCACATAAATGCACGCACGATAAATATTAAAAATCTGAAATAATCTAATCTATCTATATTAATCTAAAATAATCTAATCTAAAATATCTCAAGTGCACTGTAAACTTATTCAATTATATTTTACATTCTGAATATCCTATTAAGAATAAATACCTTTACATCTCTTTTTGTCATGAGTTCGCTTGCTTTTGGTCCAATTTTTACGTATGCACAAGCAATCTCATTATTAATATACATTTGCTCTTGTAAATATTCTTGCAATACCATATAGTGCAAAAGGCGTTCTATGTCATTTTTCTTCCACGATTTACCGCGACCATATAAAGGATGTTTCGTCAGACCTATAAAAAGAATTGTTTAGTTGTATCATTGATACAATTGATACAAATACCAATTCAATTTTTTTATTATTACTATACATAACAAGTATAAACCTGATTCTCTAATCTTTTTCAGATCACTGCCCTTGAAAATATCTGTTAAATATACTAGTGTAAGGTTGCAATTCTTTCTCATGTTAATATCTCGTACAGCTTTCATAATCTCTTTTGCATCTTCAGTAACGTCCATCATTGTAATCTCACCCTAAAAGTATTAATTAGTAATAATTTCATTTAGATAATTTTTGCTGACAATTCATCCAATAATGTACCTTGCATCTACAATTATCACACGCGGTTATCTTATTCGCGATACATTGTTGCCTATCAAATATCTCTCCAAAATAATTAAGCTGTAGCGATCTACGACAATCTGTAGTATTTTCACAGAATGCTACCATTTTAAACAAATTATCCATGTGAGTACTGATGACTTGTGGATTTGGATTATCTAATTCAATCATTTTTCTGATTCTGTGCATGTCTGCATAATGATAAAATAAAATGCAGTCTGCGACTTCTCCATCACGACCAGCGCGACCACTTTCCTGATAATAGCCTTCTATAGACTTTGGTAAAGCTGCATGTATCACAAAACGTACGTTTGGTTTATCAATGCCCATTCCAAAAGCTATAGTCGCACATATAACATGTACCTGAAAAGCATGTGTAGTGTATAACTTTATATTATATATGCATATGCGTGCACACATTATAATAAATGTACTTCATCGGAAATCCATTTTCCTTGACAGTTGCTTCTTTGATTATCTGTGAATCCTGCATGATAACTCATTGCTTTAATACCATTTTTTTTCATGTGTGCAGTATAATCGTCGCAATCCTTGCGCGATAAGCAATATACGATGCCACAAGTGTTTTTAAATTTTGTCATTATCATAGCCACAACTTCATCGGAACAATTTTTTCCTTTCTTTGATATAATACTATACCTCAAATTAGGTCTGTTGAAACTTGACATAAACCTAAAAAATATGATCATTGATCTTTCTAGTATAAAAAAAAATACATACTCAAAACAAACAAAAGTTATATAAATACACACACACACATACACATACCATTTTGGATTAGTCATACCCAATTGATGTAAAATATCTGTTCTAACACGTGGAGTAGCTGTTGCAGTTAGGGCCATTGTTGGTACTTTGGGATAATTGTTCCTAAGACATCTTAATCTTTTATAGTCTGGTCTAAAATCGTGACCCCATTGACTAACGCAGTGTGCTTCGTCAATAACAAATCTTGTCAACAATTCTCTCTCGTACAAAGTAGTCAGAGTATCACAAAATTTTTGCGAAGCAGAGATTTTCTCGGGTGTTACGTATAATATTTTGAGAGCAGGTTCTTTTTTAGAAAGTTCCCTATATATCGCTGTTGCTTGGTTGTCTGTTATAGAGCTGGATAAATGAGCTGCAGGGATCTGCAAATTTAAAACAAAGATTGAAGAATGATATGCACTGTAGCATTCTAAATGTTTATTTTATATTACATTATTTCTTTCATTATCTAATATATCTAGTATATAGTAGTACTTTCGCTTACATCGAGTGACGTAAGTTTTTGAACTTGGTCTAGGATAAGACTTTTCAATGGTGAGATAACAATTGTTAATCCAATGCTTAAAAGAGCAGGCAATTGATAACAAAGGGACTTTCCACCTCCGGTCGGCATTAAAACAAAGCAATCAAATCCTAAAAGTGTCGCATTAATAGCTTGCAATTGATTTGGTCTAAAAGCATATAAACCAAATCTCTGCCGAAATATCTAAAATCAAGAAATATGATTAATGTGCAATATTCTCACCATTTTTACAACATGTAATCCGACTGTGTGTGAATTAATTATTATATAATGACATACTTGCGTAACGAATAAAAATTAGTAAATATATTATATACCTTCAACATTTCTTGCGAATGTGAATATGTTAAACCATCAAATTCTCCACTAACACCATCATTCTTATAATTGCCGGTAAATTTTCCATATTCTACACTATCTTCTTCATTCTTATAATTGCCGAATTTTGAATTTTGATTTTTCTTTATTATCATTATGCTTCTTATTCTGTGCCATGTTACTCTGTGGCCAATCTACAGATAAGATTAAAACAAACATTATTTATCAAAGAATCAGTACAAACAAAAACGTTTATGTTTATATAAATATGTATGTGTGTGTGTGTATATATATATATAACATATATTCATGTATAATGATGATAATATATATAACTTTTTATTTTGTTTGTGTGTCTTATATAAAGCTCATACCTGTAAAGTCATTTATATCTATATTACAATTTTCTCCCAAAACAGGAAATTGTTCCAACTCCTGCGTCAAGGTTTCAACTTTTGCATTGAATCTTTGATGGGTGCCTATAAAATATTTTCTCATTACGAACTCTAAGCAGAAAAAGTTGATTTGTTATTTCTCATACCTTTATTTGTATTAATCTTATTATCTGGATTGTCCAAGACATTCCCTTGCATAAACATATTTTTTTCATTACTTGTTGACGTTCTAATACTATCGTTAAATGTATTCTTTATGGGAACATGATCCATTGAATCCATTGAAGAATTCACTGTCTTAGACATTTGTTGATCCTTTTCCCACATTTCTGCTATAGTTTTAGAAACTTCACTGTCTAATATCGTTTTGATAGGTCTTTTCAATTGAAAAGTACTCTTCTTATTTGAAATTGTGATTCCAGGCTTAACTGCTGACGTAGGTTCCATATTATTATCATGCTCCTTTGCATTTATATATAATTCCGTTACATTTGCCATGTCTTGACCAAAGTCTATCATTTTAGATACCGAGGTACATGATGCATCAAAACTGTCATAGTCATTTACTGAGTGAGTCTCAGACATACATGAAATTGGTGTTTTAATTGATCTTGACGATGCAGATCCAAGTGTTTCTGAAGATTCAGATGTATTCTTTTCATCTTTCTTTTGTAACTTTGATAACTTTGTGTGTACTAAACGTAACTTAGCTTTTATATGTCGATTCAGGCCTTGTAACTTTTTAAAAGAGATTGGATCAAATTTTGGAAATTGTTCCAGTACTGGTAATGGAATTAACTCGAGCGCAATACAAAATTTGTCAAGAATTTCAATTTGAAGTTCTTTTAAATCTTCGCGTCTTTTAAGTAACTTGTCTTCGGTAACCTAAATGGGAGAATGAAATGGAAGAATAGAAAAAGAGATAAAAAATAGTTCAAATTTTAAGACACACGTTTTTTGTGAAATTAACATTTCACATATGTACACAAGATGTCAATTTACAATAAGAAACTTACAGGTATCGTGGACATTTCTGGTTTCTGTTGAATAAATTCAATCCATGAACCTAATTGTTTATTTAAACCTAAATCTTTGAGATTTAATTTAATATCAGGGCCAACCCAATTGTTTCTTGGTAATCTCTTTTCACTATACTTTGAGTTAGGGCTATCAGTATCAGAATCTGAAATTATTTTTTCCCATGCATTTTTTCCCTGTTTATTGGATATGTTTTTTATATGTTTTTTAGGTGTCCATAAATGTTCATCTTCTATTGTATTTTTAGGGATTATGTCATTGCCATCGTTAAATATTTCTTTATTTTCTTCTAATAATGTTGCACTATCAGAAGAAAAATATTCATGTTGTGAAACAATAGCTTGCTTTTTCTCATCCTCTTTTACTTCTACTCTATTTGGATATTGATTTAAATGCAAATATCTTCCAACATCCTTCTTATCTTCCTCGCTGTCAGAAGATTCAGAAATAACACAAGTTTTCACATAATCGCTATTCTTTTGCGATAGATTTGAACATCCAAATTCACTTTCAGTTGTCTCTTTTTTTTCTATTGAACTTTTAACACGATACGATTCCATTGTGTCGCAAACTGTCATTTTATTTAGTCCTGTTTTAAGAGGACTTTTGCATGAGTCTGAACTGTCTGAATTATCCTATGATTTAAAGTATTGAAATCATACAAATTACTTTATAATAAATCACAGGTATTTTGTAAATCATAATTCTTGTACAAGATACATGTGTATTGATTGAAAATAATATCAAGCAAAATAATATTAAGAACTACAATCTTACAAGATTTATTATCGTGTCTATCGTTATCGAGTCTCCAGGTATCCTTCTTTGATTATGAAAACATGAATTCGATAATTCATTATTTAAATCAGCTTTTTCTTCTGTCTCTTCAGCTTTTTCTTCTGCCGTTAACTTTGATCTAATACTAAAAACCCATTAATTTAATTTTAAAAAGTAATATAAAGAGACATATTGCAATCGAAAAATTTAAATACATTGAGACATATATGTATTATATTCTTACTTTTTAGATTTTTACAAAATGGAATAAAGCCAACGGCACACGGTACGATTTTTCGTAGTAGATCGCATACGAGTTAGCCACTACGCATGAGAGCGAGAGAAAGCGAGCGTCTTTCGCTCTCTCTCACTCTCGTGCTTAGTGGCTAACTCGTATGCGATATACTACGAAAACTCGTACCATGTGCCGTTGGCTTAAGTCTTTCCTACCTAGTCTGTGAAATATCGTTTTTATTCGTTGCTTTTGCCAAAAATCCCACTATTGTAGATTGACTGTTATTTTTTTGACCAAGCATTATTTTTCTTGACATCATTAGTATAAGTTTTAGACAACTACAGTTTGCTAAAAAAGTTTATTTCACTCGAGTACTTTGTTGATCTGAGACAATCATATACACGCTTAAACTTCGTTTACATTAATTGAACATCGTAGGTTAAAATAGGCTACGTTTACATCGTGGACTTGATACGCGTATCAAATAGTAAATAACTAGTACATTAATTCAGCTATTGGCTGATCAGCTCAAATATACTACTTGATACGCGTATCAAGTGCACGATGTAAACTAGGCCATAGAGTGCACTATAGACGATGCGTTTAGCTGAAAAATTGTATAAGCTCTAGAAAGAGACAACATGCTTTGAGTTTCACTCTTTTTCTCCCTCTTCCTCTCTTTTCTTCCCTTCTTTCTACCTTTAGGCTGAAATCACATGGTGCGGAATAGAAGTACGGAATAGAGAGTGCGTCATATAAATAGCCAATCAGAGCTTTGCCGCAGTACTACGACATTTTCTGAAAAGCTCTGATTGGCTGTTATATGACGTACTCCCTATTCCGTAATTCTATTCCGCACCATGTGATTTCAGCCTTAAGCTAGAAGCACAGACTTTTGCATAATGCATAATACATATGCATAAGAAATTCGATTGGTCGAATTCCTTATGCACATGCTAATGGACCAATCAAATTTCTTATGAATATGTATTATGTATTATGCAAAAGTCTGTGCTTCTAGCCTTAGGCGGGGAGCACAGACTTTTGCATAATGCATAATACATATGCATAAGAAATTCGATTGGTCGAATTCCTTATGTTAGCATGTGTATAAGGAATTCGACCAATCGAATTTCTTATGCATATGTATTATGCATTATGCAAAAGTCTGTGCTCCCCACCTTAGGATTAAATTTTAAGTCACCTGATCTAAAATTTTGCATCTTTATTGGTTATCGTAAGAAATCTAGACAAAATAGTGTAGTGTACCGTTGACCAATCACAGGCAAATACGAAAAGAATAAACTGTGATTGGTCAGTTTCTTACAGCTTAAGGCTTAGGGTGCCATCACATGGCGCGTATTTTTTAAGACGCGTAATTTGTGAGAACCAATTGCAAATCAGAACAGAAAGTTAATATTACAACAGAAATTCTACTCTTCAGTTGGTTGTAATATTTACGCATTATGTGAAATACACTCCATGTGATAGCACTCTTACTATACTTATTGTAGATCTGGGCTAATTAATTTTCTTCAGTGATGTATAATTGCCTATATACCTGGAAGAGGAATTACCTTATATGTTTCGCGTAGAAAAGATCTGTGTCCAAGTTGTGTGCAAGAGAGAAAGGTAGATTATAATCTTTGCTTGCAATGCGCAAACGCGGATGACGTCACGCTCACCGCGCCATTTGAAAATGGAAATGTAATTTTTAATTGGGATACAATTGACGATGATCGAATAGGTGATAATTAATGTGCATATACTGACAAATAATGTTAAAACGTGTCGATGTCACTGATATCTGCTTGCTGGCTGGCTGCTGGATTTCCGTGATAGGTCAGGTGCTATTTTTCTCGCGTGGATTTATGCTTGCTCATTGTGAAAGCCAATCAGGATGCAGCAGGTCAGCCAGCAGAGTGACCAGCTAGCAATCCAGTAGAAAAAATTGCATCGTTTGCATCGTCTTAAGATAATTGTATACAGTACGTCATTGGTTTTTTCCGTTGAACACACCCATAGCAATAGCTTTTAAACTGAAGTTGCTTTCCTATTGGATAGTGTCGCTCATGAATACGTCGTAAAGTATAATTTTTTTTATTGAAAACAGCTTTGGTCACGTGACCATACAGCTGTGCGGTATGAATTTCTCATAATTGACAGTGTCAATTTGACACTGCAAAGCCATCTGGCGATAAATACGGATATTATTTATTCTAACCTACGAGATATTTCAAAATACTTGTAGATATTGGAGGTCAACACCGGTGTATACTTATTAATTATAATTCTAATTTAGGATAATTTTTCCGCATTTTTATACGTATCGAGAAAAACACGATTGAAAAAAATGACTGCTTTCGAAGGTATGACGTTTAAATAAATTACTTGTGTTGTAACTTGGCTTGTGTTAAATATCAATTCAGTTGTATCAATTTGTGCAATAATTGTTACATCTTGTATCATTTCGTGTCACAATTATATTAATCTTTTTTTAGAAATGGGTGTTTTACCGGAAATAGCAAAAGCAGTTGATGAGATGGATTGGACGTAAGTAAAAGTAGAATCAAAAGATATATAACTTTACAATTTTTAAATGTTATAAATCAATGAATGATATGTATATATATATATATATATATATATATATATAATATTCTTGATTTTAAAAGCATATAAATTACAGACTACCAACAGATGTTCAAGCTGAAGCTATCCCATTGATTCTGGGTGGTGGTGATGTACTCATGGCTGCAGAAACTGGTAGTGGAAAAACTGGTGCTTTCTGTTTACCTATTTTGCAAATAGTTTGGGAGACTCTTAAAGATTTGGAGTCTGGGAAAGGAGCTGGGTCTACTGTAGTTCAACAATGTGTGCATCAAATTTTGACAAAAAGTACAAATTTACAAAATTTATTGTTGAAAATAGTATGAATATTTTATTTTCTTTTATAGCAACACATTGGGGACTGAGTCTTTTTGATAGAGGACGAGCTATGGCAGTAACACTGGATGGTTTAAGATGTCAGAGTAGAGAACAAAAAGAATGGCATGGTTGTCGTGCAAATAAAGGGGTATCAGGAAGTGGCAGGTATTTTTTCGAAGCAACGGTCACTGATGAGGGTTTATGTCGCGTAGGCTGGTCTACATCTCAGGCAAGCATAAGTGATATAATAATCGTAACTCTAATTACTTTTATTTATTATGGTGAGAAAGATTCATTAAGAATTTTATTCATGGAATAGGCTGCCTTAGATTTAGGAACAGATAAATTCGGTTATGGATTTGGTGGTACAGGAAAAAAATCCAATGCGAAGCAATTCGACAGCTATGGAGAAGCTTTTGGAATGCATGATGTGATCGGATGTTTCCTTGATTTAGCAAAGGACGAAATAAAATTTACCAAGAACGGCGTGGATTTGGGTGTCGCATTTACGTTAAATGCACAGCAAAAATCGCAAACTTACTATCCAGCTGTCGTGCTGAAAAATGCTGAGATGGCCTTTAATTTCGGAGCACAACCGTTTAAGCATCCACCTCCAAATGACTATGTGGCTGTATCATCGGCTCCAAAAGAATCTGTCAAGTACAATACTGTTAACAGTAATCAGAGTTCGTCTAACGAAAGCAGTAAACCGAGAAATAACGCGCCTCAGGCGATCATCATAGAGCCTTCTCGCGAATTAGCTGAACAAACTTACAATCAAATTCAGAAGGTGAGAATTGAGTACACTTGCTATCAAGATTATATATATGATATTAACAAATTTATTTTATTTTTCAGTTTAAAACACATTTAAAGGACCCGACGATCAGAGAACTGCTTGTTATTGGTGGAGTAAATGTAAAAGAGCAGATTGCTACTTTGAATTCTGGCGTGGACATAGTAGTCGGGACTCCTGGGCGGTTAGAGGATCTTATACAAGGCGGTTATTTGTTGTTAACACATTGCAGGTAATTAAGGATTAAATCCAAAGAAATAACACATCACATCGGTATAAATTAATATATTTCAAGGTTTTTTGTGTTGGATGAAGCTGACGGTCTACTAAAACAGGGTTACACCGAACTTATCGATCGTCTGCACAGACAAATCCCGAAAATTACGTCTGACGGCAAAAGATTGCAGATGATCGTGTGTTCGGCGACATTACACGCATTTGAAGTTAAAAAAATGGCCGTAAGTGTGGCATGAGATGTATCATTCAATATATTGTAATTGTGTAACATATAAGTAAGTAAACGAATATATAAACAATTGTCAATGTTTAACTTTTACTACAGGAACGTTTGATGCACTTCCCAACTTGGGTAGATCTGAAGGGTGAAGACGCAGTGCCCGAAACCGTACATCATATCGTAGTGATGGTAGATCCGCAGAAGGATAAATCGTGGCGTAACTTGAAGAATTGCATAGAAACTGACGGCGTACACGCAAGAGATGAGATGAATAGAACAAATGATATTGCCTGTTAGACAATTATCCTAATCATTAGAAGATAATTCCATTCTCATGCAATAAAAATAACAAGAACGATATGATATAATTATTCACGTCCTATAGGTTCACTATCAGAGGCTGTGAAGATACTAAAGGGAGAGTACTGTATTCGTGCTATCGAAGAACATAAAATGGACCGGGCATTGATATTCTGCAGAACGAAACTCGACTGCGATAATCTGGAGAGATATCTGAAGAGATCAGGTAGACAGCAGTTTTCGTGCGTTTGTCTGCACGGAGACAGAAAGCCCGTAGAGCGTAAGGCTAATTTGGAGAAGTTCAAACGTCAAGAGGTGAAATTTTTGATCTGCACTGATGTTGCTGCTAGAGGATTGGATATCACTGGTCTGCCTTTTAGTGAGTAATCATTCAGATTAAAATCACCCGAAAGCAAGAATGTTATTTTTGTACTATTTTTTTTAGTGATAAATGTGACTCTGCCAGACGAGAAGTCTAATTATGTACATCGCATTGGAAGAGTTGGTAGAGCTGAAAGAATGGGTTTGGCCATTTCTTTAGTCAGTAGTGTTCCAGAAAAAGTGTGGTATCACGGCGAATGGTGTCCTTCTCGCGGAAGAAATTGCAGCAACACTAACTTGACTGATCACGGTGGCTGTTGCATATGGTATAATGAACCTCGGGTAAAGTTTCAATATAATTCAATATAATTTACTCTTCATTTGAAAAAGAAAATCCATGTATAAAACTTGATTAATATTGATAATAACTAACTGATACTTTTAAAGTACTTGGCAGAAATTGAGGATCATTTGAACGTAACGATTCAACAAGTCGGTCCGGACATAAAAGTGCCAATGAATGAGTTTGATGGAAAAGTTACATATGGCGAAAAAAGAATGGCGATGGGTATGTATTGTCTCTCATTATGTTACCAAAAACAGTATTATATGTCTGCATTTCATACAGGTTCTAATTATGAAAATCATGTCCAACAAATGGTTCCTGTTGTGGCTGAATTGGCTGCGCTGGAATCTAGAGCGCAAATTGCGTTTTTAAAAACGTATATAGCTGAGCGTTAAAGGCAAAAATTATATTTAATTAAAGATAATAACTGAAAGTCGCGAATCTTGCAATTCTAGTAACATAGAATCTTACTTCAATAAATATTAAAGAAAATTAATTAATGTTATAATTAGTTACATCATTATTATGTTTTAATAACTAAAAATCTATCTATATATTGCTGTATTATTCTCTTTCTTTCTGTATTTATGAACATTTCTAAAATTCTTCGCACTTGTAAAAGATCGTGGCGTATTACATAATAAACATATAAGCGTGGCAGAAAAAAATGAAACTATGTTTTTTCTTTGTGATACATTAAAATGATATGCAATAAAATATATAGTCTATAGAAAGAAATTACCTGACAGCTATTACCACAGAGGCACCTACTATTTACGTAAGACATACGGTAAGTATTTATTGTATCGTTAAATCCTCAATAATAATATCATCACACTTTCATTTTACACATCATTTTAGTACACAAACATATGATACAAGGCTCCCTCTTTTTATTCTTGTAATTTTTCTGCACACACACACACACACACACACACACACACACACACACACACACACACACGTATATATGTATATACGTGCTTATATGTGTATGTTTTTTCTGTATTTATAATATGTATAATATATTACGCTTAAAGAATTTACTAAATGACTTCTGTTTAATTACACATAATAATTTATACACATAACTCTTATATATTCTCGAAAGCAATGGTAAACGACTAAAGTTACACAGTATACAAATCATACTATTCTCTTCTCGCCGCAACTTGGATACAGTGTGTTCAGTTTTTTTTTTTCGTTTCTAACATGTTAAAGAGTCCTATATCTTGCGCGCGATTTTATCTCTTCTTCACATACGTAATGAGTGAGAAACGCGCGTCTCTTTATGTTTATAAAGATTTATTTCTCCCTTTCCTTTCTCTCTCTCTCTCTTTTTCTTTCTTGCGTTAGTACAACGAATGTTAATTAAATCTTTATTCGCTAAATCAATTTATTAATCTATTAGCCTTAAGACTTTATGTAAACATTTCTTGTTCTCTTTTCGTCTCTCGTATTCAGCAGACAGTCATCACAGAATGAGAATGAAATATTTTCTTCGTAATCTAGTAATGTTTAACGCAATCATGCACGTAGCCCCACATACATACATCGTCACACAATGCACACCATTCAAACGCGCGATTGATTCAATCGATTGATGAATTGCATATATATTTATATAATATATTTATATGTATATATATATATATATGTGTGTACACACACACACAATGTAAACATATATATATGTTTATTTTATATTCTGTGTTCGTTCCACGATTCGCATTCGAATGGCACCATTAGATATACAACGATATATACGCATGCTAAATGTCTTTAACCATATGTGTTTGATCGTTTACTTTTACACGGCAGCATTATATAGTTTTTCATCTGTATTAATTGCACTGTACGCAAGGTATTAATTCACCTCACATCTCGTTCTCTCTTCTTCTCCCTCTTTGTTTCTTTACTTATCAATGTAATTCTTTTCGACGGAATTACAAACCATGGTGACGAAAGTACAAATATGATGAAAATCGTGGCACGAACAATATGAATTTGATTTCCTAACGAATTTCATGAGTTCGCCAATTTATTCACATCGCTCTTACTCAATTTTTGCTGACTCAGTCGCTCCTAAATTAGTATAGCACTTACTAAATGTCACCATCGAAGAGGTACCTTCTTTCCCACTTTTCGTGCTTCTCTCTCTCTCTCTCTCTCGCTCGCATTGATAGTAATAATAATAATAATCCACCTTTAAGTCTTCAGCTAGACATCTTTCTAAGAGACACGCAATAACGAATAATTTAATGATACGAGAGAAAACGGGGCACGCGAGGGGACGTAGTTATATGTATTGACGAGTTTGGTAATTTTCCTTTCTTCTTTTTTTTTGTTTCTTTTCTTTCATGTTTTCTCCTTCCATTCACGCGCAATAATAATTACGTGATTCATCGTTTTTCTAGTGATTTAAATTAAAAGTGATTATCTTTACGGAATGACGTTGTATTCGTCAGTTTCCTCTAATTCTTTACTTCAATCACGTCTTATAATCTATCCTACAGGATATTTTTCTTTTTTTGAGTAAGATCAATAAACCCCATCTTTCTCTCTCTCTCTCTCTCTCTTTCTCTCCATACATAATATGTCTCTTATAATATATACCATTAAACGCGCGATGATGTATAGTTGATGGCGATACTTTACGCTTTATAAAAATGTGGAGCCCAGCGAACCGCTATCGAAGACTAGAAAAAGTCAAATTCCAAGTAGCACTGACGATATCAGTTCACCACACATATATCCTTATAGAAATGACACCATTTCAATTAATTACTTAATTTCTAGAATAGATAACGCGCTCGAGGCACAAGTAGCTTCTTTCTCTTGCTTCTCAATTTTTTTCTAAAACCGCGGAGCGATCTGACATTTAAAAAATCATGCATTTATACGAGATCGCATAAATACAATTTAACATACAACGGAAAGAAAAGTTCAAGAAAAAAAATAACACTGCGTGTGTATCCCTAAATATCTCGTATATCTCTGTGTGTTGCACGCGCGCGCGTGCATATGTGTGTGTGTGTGTGTGTGATCAGATTTAATCTTATTTTAATTTACTAATTTAAATTAAAAATTAATTCTACGGTGGCAAAAGTATGAGAAATGTAAGATCACTCCGTGTTTATAATTTACCTAGGAAAAGAATCAAATATTTTCTGACGAAGAATTAACAAAACGACTTGTGTGAGGAAAAAACTATAGAAAGGCACGATCCACTATGGAACCATGGTGGAACCATGATATATATATATATATATATATAAGATAATGGAACATTTCCTCTCCGTGGAAGAGCGATAAGATAGTGCACTGGCCCAGCTCCGAAAGATTATGTCATATTTGGACGATTTCATCGAGATATCGATTCGAACCGAAATAAATTCGCATCATCTGTGGAAACGTTCGTTCATTCCATATATTTCGGTTAGCAAAGTTCTACACATGCGCGCACGCACACGCACACGCACGCACACACACACACATGCGCGCCGCTTTCAATATTTTTAAAATTTTAATAAATATAATTTTAATAAATATAACAAATATATATTTATATATATGTATATATACATCACATATCGGACTAAACGATAACACCGCCGAATATACAATCTCTGTTTCTGACCCCGTCGATGAAACCATCCAAGGAAAAAGTATATTTGACATTATTCCACAACTCGCTGTTTAAAATTAATCGGATACAGTTTATTCGTGACAAATGGTAACGTGGAAACAAGTGCGTGTTCTATACAGTTTTATCTCACGTGTATTTTTGTGTATTCGTTTTTATTGTTTTCAGCAGAGTGAAAAACGCATGTTAATATTTGCTGTAAAATTAGAAATTTTTGGTTTTTCTTTTTTTGGGAGAAAAATCGCAAAGAAACTTTCTCTCTTGCTTTCTCAAGATTAAAACATGTCATATTTATGATATGTGTGTGTGTGTGTGTGTGTGCGTGTGCGCGCGTGCGTGCGTGCGCGTACACACATATATACACATATACATATGTATATAATAAAATTAGGACATAAAATTCCATGATAAATCTCTTATAAAAGCAAAGTCGTGCTCGTGCCATATGGATATTGATTATAATTTCGCGTTTACGTAAATTTTCGAGATTTTGTGCATAGTTTTTAACACAATTTTGTCAAATCTCATCAACACTTCAAAGAATTACGAAGAACCCGTCCAAGCTGCTACTTTCAGTAGATTAACTCTTAACAGTGACCATCACAACAGTAGCCTATCACGATGACGATAGTAATTAATATTATAACGATCGTTTTTAATAAGATTCGACAATGCGAGATTGTTTATTGAACTGCATAATGACAGCATAATTCGTTCGTAATCTAATGTTAACTACGACAATCCACTGTTGTATACAGTAAACAATTTCATATGCTCTTATTACAAATGCATACAAATGAATTCTCGAATTCCGAAGCTAATAGGATCATTGGATAATCACCTATTTTTAACTGTTTTCAACTGTCAATTGTATTATGTAGACTGAGAGTAGTATTGCCAATCCGGATTAGCGATCTTTGACGTCAATGCGATTTTTTAAAGAGAAAAAAACAATGTCTTAATATTTGCCTAACATTTTAGATATATTTGTAGACGTTTCCGTTTTTAAACTCTTGCATTGTTTTTCTATAAGTTTTTCTCTTTCTACATAAGAAGAAAATAGATTAAACTAAAACTGGTGATAGCTGACTTAGCACAACTGAATTGCAAACCGCAAAATTCTGATGTTTATGACGCAATAGCTCATAATTACAACTCCTTGTCAACAGTCACTTCTCTTTAGTTATTCTCGTTTACGTTACGCTAATTCCAATTCCACACGGTTCTACTTTCACTTTCGCTATTTAAGGCTACATAATCGCGCGCGTGGCGACATGGTCCACAAAGAATATTGCTAAAAATAAAACAATAATGTGCTTCGCGGACAACGTGCTGCATTTGTTGCCTTTCCTCTTTTTAATCGACGACTGGCATTTGTATCGCATTGCTTTCTTATATAGATGATTATCAGCTTGAATCACACTTATCGCCACGAGATGCTCATTGCTAAATCTCGCGTTCGATCATCAATAGGTGATGGCGTTTCATCGATTCGATGCAGCTTTCCCTAACATTACCGATCGCTCGTTACTCATCCGCGATCCAGATTACGAGACTTACAATTTTGAACGGGTCCGACGAAATCATAACGTCATCGCTTTCCTTCGATAACACAGACACCGTCGTATTTACAAATAATAAATCTGCGCAAATTACGATATATTTCGCATACAATATATGCATGCTCATTTTTTTATGTACGATAAAAGAAAAGAAAACTTGTGCGATCTCGGCGTCTATGTATATAATATATGTATACGTCGCGCTATATATACATATATAGTCGCGGCCTCGTAAATCAGCCATTTATTCGGCACATCGCAACGTCCACCTCACTTTTGCGTACACGCATACTTGCACGCATACATACAAATGATACATTACACACTCGTGAATTCTTTCTTTTTCAGGATTGTGAATAACGACATTGTCCTTGTGAATTCTTTCTTTTTTCAGGTTTGTGAATAGCGACATTGTCCTTGCGTGACACGCATCATATCTGCACACTCATACGAATACACACAAAATGTATATACCGTCGTGGCCAGTAGCAATAGAAATCCATCATTACGTGGCTTCGATTTATTTCCTGTTCGCACTAATTTTCGTTCGACGTCGCTACGTAAACCTCTTGAAATCACAAAACAGCATTTTCTACGATGAAAAAAGAGAGAGAAAGAGAAGAAGGGGAAGAAATTTATACACATGAAAATAATTACTTGTTATATTCACCTTCATTTGACTTTGTGCCGGATGTGAACATTTAAGTTTCACAAAAGTTTGGTAGATAATAATCGCGAAGATTATTTTCTCCTTTTCTTTCTCTCTTTCTTTCGCTATCAGTCATAGTAAATATAATGTTTCGCAAACTTATAAATAAAGTTATAAACTATGGCATGTCTGTACTTATATACTAGCACGATAGATGCAAATTAGATACACATTAAGACTGGTTTATTCCATTTCTTCGCGTCGAGCATTGCGGAATCAATGATTTTTATTTTCCCACCTCTATAAAAACACGCTAAAGTTCTATCATTCTTTACTCCGTAGCCAAATAAATGAAATAAGACATAATGCAAAGCACAGAGAGAAATTTTGCTTCGCGACTTTTTGGTACTATGCTTCACGTATTTGTACACATACATTGTATGAAGTTATAGTTACGTAGTTGTGGACACGTCGGTTTGTAGAGGATACCTGTTATGTATATATAATGCCCCGAGATTCCTATATTTTCATCGGGTTACGATGAAAAGTATAAGAGTCGCATGCGAGATATTAATTTAACGGGTCGAGCGGACAAAATACAGTATAATGTCACTAAATAAAATAGCGACATAAAAAAAGAAGATAAAATTGCATTTATAAAAAAGATCAAAATTCCTTAAAACTTAAAAAATAATCTTGCGAGACAAACCAAAACGTGGCTGTTTCAATTATCCGCTCCCGTCACGCCAAACAAGATTAGACAATAAAATATTACAAAGACTAAGAATGATTAAATACAATTAGTTAATTTAAAAAAGACAAAAATAATAGTCGAGTGTATTACAGTGTGTTACACAAAACAATTTCCTTCAGAATTTCATTTCGTATTTCTTAATAATTACTTTACTTGTTCCGATTTAATAATTTAATCGTTATTTATGCCCTTAACCTTTTTGTTTACAACATGCGCAAAAGACTGTTTTAAACTATTGGAAACAAGATGGATTACGTGTGTATCCACTATTAGAGTTTGTCATACTAATCGTTATGAGATAGCTACATGAATTAATCACGAGAGAAATTTTAATTAATTCAAATTAAAATTTTACTATAAATGTCTCGATTTTTGCTAGATCTTTATTTATCAGCGTTAATACCTAGCTAAAAGATTAATCGAACAACGCGTGTGAAGTGTGTGTGTGTGTGTGTGTGTGGTGTGTGCGCGCGCGCGCGCGCGTACGAGTGTGTTGTGCGCAATTTTGCGTGATTCTGTTTCGATTATACATTATTAAAGCTTTTATAAGCGACGAAATATACGACGATGTGTATGATGTATATATGGAGAACATATCAATGACATATCGTATACGTACATACATAAATCTTCTAAACAACTCGATACGCGAGCACACAATGATATATGCACATAGACCAAGAATTCTCGATTCTTTTAGAACAAGAATAAAGTCGGTAATTGACAATGTAAATGCATGAGGACTTATCGAGAAATCTTCCTTTTTTTCCTAATACATCATTATCCAAGCTAGCAAGATTATATTATTAATCCTAATTATGTATGCATTATGTTATTTCTCTTTATTAATATAATCGCGGCCAATCTTCTTTCTCTTAATACATGTCAAATTTTCAGACGTAGTATATATCTCTCACAAAAAAATATATATATATATATGTATAGTGTCTTCATTTTATAAAATTATTATATACAATTATGAATTTGTGATTATTTATTTTTAAATATTGTAGCAAAAAAACATTTGATGTCCGTATTACAATAGGAAAGTGACTGTAGCTGTTAATTAGCTGTCTTCAAATTGTGTTGCTTGATCTATGTGATATACGTCATTAGCGCGCAAGCATTTCGTTATTTTTCGATACGAAAGATAATGAAAATCGAAGGAAATTTGGCGAGTTGTTTACCACACACGGGATGTTCAAGTAGCGACGACGAGGAAAGTGGGATGTAATTGTAGTGGCGATACGCAAACAATAAGATCTTTTCGCACATCTGTTACTGTTTCCTTTCAAGACCGTAAAATTTAACGTGATCGATCAAGAACGTAAAAATTTGTACACGTTACCACGTATCATTGGGGCGTGACAATTTCTCTGAGAAACTTCTTTAAAATAACAAATTCCAAGATGAAAGGAAAACGACTACCCTTACACAAGTCTCGAAACACCGTGCGCGTGCAACGTATCACGAAATTATACTTGCGTGCGTAGTAACGAAGAACTTGAACGTGGCACATTTTTTAGTGGGCTAGAATATACAGACGATTGCTACTGCGAGTAGCGCGCGTGTCTAAGTACAAGGAAATTAAAAAAGTAACTCGATTTACGGTATGTATATGTATGTATGTATAGAGATATATATATATATATATATATGTATGTATATATATATATATGTGTGTGTATATATGTATATATCAGTGAAAAAAAAGGGAAATCCGTGAGAGATCTCGATCGTAAGAAACGTACGTTAAAACGATGAGAGTCTGTGGACGGTCACCCTGTACATATACTTGATACATAGTTATATAATTAAAACGCTCTTCGAAATACTGTAAAATCTCACAAAATACTCTTCTCGTAAAAAGGGTGCGATTGAGACTCCTACAGATCGGGCCAATGTAATAATAAAAAGAATCGAGATTCGGAAGTCAAAGGCTTAACAAAAGAAAACGAAAGAAATAAGAGACGCGGAGATTCTAAGCGAGATGTACGGAGGGGAGCGAGGCAAAAGTATAGCGGAGATTCGGAAACGAGTAAGGAGGAGAAAGTCAAAAACGATAAAGTTCTTTCTTTCTTTTTTCTTCTTTTTTACCGGAGAGGTTTGTCTAAGTCTTAGGAAACATCCTTAACTCTAATCTGAACGATAATTCACGTCAAGAGTGTGTTGAACGAAGAGGATCATTCCTCGAATCACATCCGACGACGACGTTGGCCCATGCTTATAACAGGATTTGCGCGTTCCGCGTTCCACGAAGCGATATCATATGTGAGAGGAATAAAATTAACGAGGTAATGGTTCATACGTATGATCGAACGACGCGAGAGAGCGTTTCGATCCCGTCGTCGTTTGAATATGACGATGAGCGTTCAGCACACTCTTTCATCTAACTCAAAGGAGAGTTAAGTGATCGAGAATACGCTCGCTTGGAGGGGCCGCTCGTTCGTTTTCATTGAACTGCGACTCACAGTGCTAGGATACGCGGAGTCGACGTGTCGACGCGCGGTCATCTCGCGTCGTACCTCACTCGCGGTTTGGCGCGAATTTATTCCGCGCGAGAAGGAATTTGCTTCGTACCACAACAGACAAATTCTGTTCGTACAGCAAAGAGTTGCTCGCAGCAGTGTGTATCGCCGACTCTCATCTGCCCCTGAATCTAGTCGACGAGAAGAAATACGAGCGATTCGCGCAGAGCCATTTTCAGGGTCCGCTGGTGCGCTCTCGACGAATGCGTCGCCCTTCAGGCTATGGCCTTCCGACTTTTCTGGACTGGCGAGGAACTTCTACGCTCATTACCTGAATACGCCCAGACGTGTGGAACTCTCGCGAATCTTCGCGGCTACAGTTCACGGCATAACTTGCTCGTTCACTCGGTTCACAATGGCTGAAACGTTTCGAGATGAAGCACGAGCGTGACCATCGGGTTAACGAATGATGACAGGAGACATCGGCAGGAACGAAGTCACAAGAGCTCATATTGGCGCAGGTGCATTCGCTGGATGATGTCCCGGCAATCGTTGAACACTCTCTTGATGTTTTCCGTGTCGACGGCGCACGTGAAGTGCGGGTAACAGTAGTGCTTGCCGTCGCCGCTGGCCGTACTTATGCGCTTAAAAACAAGCAACAACGTCAAAATGTTTCGGATCCAACAGCTGCTGATGATCAATCGGAACGCGCGTATTACGTGCATTATACTTACAAGAAACTCGTCTCTGATAAAATACTTGGCTCTTATAACATCCGGCATTTCCGAGGGGTCCGCCGTCATCCCGGGCTCAACCGGTGTTTGGTAGCGCGCGAATTCTGGGAAATAATCCTCCAATTTGTGCTTGCCCGCCTTGACCTTTTCCGCTAATAAATCTTGCTTGTTTAGAAACAGGATCACCGAGATCGTGCGGAGCCACCTGTGAGAAAAGAGATAACGACATGTCGATATAACACCCGTTGGAAGCTAAAGAAACTGTCGTTATAGCGGATTTTAAAAGTATCAGACTTTAAGGTAGAAATCGAAGCTGCGTACCTATTGTTCCAGATACTTTTGAAGAGATCGAGACTTTCCCTAAGTCTCAACTTTGTAGGGTCTTCCCTGAGTACCATATTGTAACTACTACACGCCGTGACGAATATGATCGCAGTAACGTCGTTGAAGCACTGTATCCATTTTCTTCTTTCATCACGTTGACCACCGACGTCGAACATACTGTAAAAACGGGGAAATACTCAATAAATATCCGATCGCGAATCGCATCTAATGATCCATACCCTTATCATAGCTCTTATCCGTTTAGGACCGTTCGGAGAAATAATATTACTAATATTACAAAACCACATTCCCAAGTCCTTTAATTTCTTAGATCTTCATTGAAAATAGATCTCCAACCGTTTTATATAGGACTTACATCATGACATTACCTTCTTAAGAAGATGCTCGAGGTTTAAAGTTACAAACGGACGAATTTCTTGAGTAATTGTTAGAAGCGAAACAGCTATGCGAGCATAGCGAGAGAGGCGACAACAAAGGGGTGTGGTGGGCCTATAGAAAGTAATGTGGGGCGTCGTACGTGACCTGCGAGTGAACGCAAAAAGGGAAAATGTTACAAAGTTACGGAGGCGTTAACGCGGTTAACGGATTTCAGCTCACACGTTATAACAGTGTAAGTCTTGCCAGTAGCGGCCGTAATACATAGAGATACTAGGCTAAGATGCGCGCCACCGCCACCGCCACCACCATCACGACCACCACCATCACCACCACCGCCACCATTGCTATCGCCGTCGCCGCCGCTTTGCGTTTATATTTACCGTCGGCTGATGTTACTGTAATACGTCGGCTATATATAGCCACACGACATTGGAGTAAAGCGCGCGCGAGTAGCAGCGTGTCGCACTACTGGGACTTACTGAAAGTTTACTTTGTCGACCTGAAATCGCGTCTCAAAAATGCCGGATGTGAGGACTCGACACCTGAGGATATCCTGAAACAAAGAGTATAAGCAGCACGTTACTCATACATAAATAACGATGAAGGATTACTTTGTCAACGCCGAGCGAGGATTTAAAATCGGAGTAATTTAAATTTTCTAACGTCGAAAATATAGAAAAAAAATTTCCAGTATGTTTGAACTCGTCTCGAAGTTACTTTGTTATTATCGGCACCAGAAGATTCGAACGAAAGGGAAACTGTCATAATTACCTGTTCCGTGGGCGTGTAATCCAGCTGTTTTACGATGGCTACCTTATCTAGAAAACTAAAACAGAACAAAAAAAGAATTAGTGAGATTTCTGTGAATCTCATTTAAATAATTCGTAATCTTTCGGAAGATTTGTTGCGAAGCAACCAAAGCAGCGTTGCTTGTAAACATTTGCAAAGCATCGCTCGCATATTTTTTAAAATATTTATTCGATAACATATTCAATAACGACATCCATGCGTTACGCGTACCGAATGGAAAAACAAAAAGACGCACGTCTTTTCATTAAGCGAACGTTACCAATCCGAGAAGAAACAGTTGTAAATTTTTATTAACGCAGTGTTTCTATCGAAATACTTATATATCTATTGTAATACTATTGTATTAAGAATTCTCGACAGTGAATCTTCGTAAATTATTTCGTAAATTGTTTCCCAACACTATTATACATCTTTTAATCTGTGCCGAATTGTATGCAAAAAGAAAAATGTTAAGTATATCGGGTACCCACATCTTCGACGACGTGGCAACATGAATTCGTCAAAAGTTGAACTAGTTTCGATCGATGCGGGGCGGGGGTATCTCCGCGATAACAATCATTGTCAATCAACCACATCGTTATTGTGAGAGCTACTTCATACGTCCGTATGTGGTTGAAAACGTGTCTCTTTCATATGTGATATAGATGTATGTAAAGTTTTGTCATCAAAGTCTTGGGATTTCAAATATAAACAATTTGCGATAGACGAAAACAAAATTAGAAACTAATAACATATCGAAACACGTATAAAAAATGAATTATGATCTACTCTAAAAGCGATCTGCGTGTTGAATCCTTGTAGAAATTATTAAGATAAATCGCATCGCGATTTGCATTTTATTGAAATTTGATACGAGAGATCTAGAATTTGTGTAAGTTATGTTTTACATTTTGACGAAGACAGAGAGCTTACGTCACAAAAGTAAAAAAATTCGAAGCAGAAATATCGAAATGCATCGAGAGAGATACGCAGGCACGATTTTGTTGAATTTTTCTTCGCACATGTATGCATTCGTTTTTATCTATTTCTTGCAAAGTACATAAAGGAGGTCTGTACATAACATGTCGCTTTCCATATGCAGTTTCACGCGTTGCTTCAGTTGCATGTACAGGGACTTCTCAAAATTTACACCGAAAAGTCTACAAAAAAACTACAAAGAAAACATGTGTCGAGCGTATCAGAGAAAAAGACACGAATCTAAAAAAATAATCCGAAAATTTTTCCTATGTTATTTCTTCTTCGTTTGATATATTAGATACTCGAATATACTTTGAAATATGTGAAATAATCTCCGTATTCAACATAAAACAATTGTATATGAGAACAAGGACGAAAGTCATTGTGTAAATTTTAAATTGTACATAATATTTGCATGTGATTTAGTCAGCACTAATAAAACATTTATCATTCGCGTCAATGCGATTGAGTAATTTGAATAAAAACTTGAATAAAAAAAATCTTAATGTGTTCCTTTGAACGCATTTAAGATCTCTTTGAACGACAACTGTAAGAAGTACACGTTTAAGATTTGTACCGTATTTTTTCTCGCTTTTAGAGACAGTTTGTAATTGCGAGAGAGAGAGAGAGAGAGAGAGAGAGAGAGAGAGAGAGAGATTTGCTTCGTTCGGAGAATAATTTGACCGAGAACTTCCATTTAATTAAAAACCAATGCTTGGCGGCGAAAAGCGACTTATTCCCGAAGAGATAATAAAGAGCATATTAGATCACGCAACAATAAATCATATTATATTCGCACATTATTATCGCATTACACAGTTATATTAGTTGTACGAGAAACAGCGTTATATATTGACCGCATAACATTATATACGTATTTCTGTCCCCGGTGTAGAACCGCGGGATAATAATAAACCATGTTATTATATTCGCATCGATCTTACGACTATTGCTCGCGGTGCGATATCCATCAGATTGTTACAATTACATCAGACATCACCACTGTATAACAACTGCATCGCATTATGCATCGTACGTATCTCCGACTCGCTGGAATTACGGGGTAATAATATAAACTGTATTATCTCATTCGCATCGATTTCCTGTCCAGATTGCGATAGAATGTACGTTATCGATAGTATATCTCGTTACGTCTCCAATGTTATCGAAATTGCCGAATTATTTTTGTCGCGTGTCTATCGATTATAGATGAGAGCGCCTGCAATTCTTTCGATTTGTAAGAAAAGAGAAAAAAGCGGGATGAGAGAGAAATGGAATGGAGGAATCGGGTGGCCGTTTTCAGCCGCTTAGACGCATCGCCGGAATACAGGCCAATAATGTTATCAGAGGCGGTCGGACGGAACCCTCCGACACAGTGTCAACTTTCCTCTTTCGATCGAGCCGCGTTCCTGGGTCGGCCGGGCTTGAGCCGATCCCTCTTTCTCTGTCCTCTCCTCTCCTCCCGGCGTCGTTCCACCAGAGCGAAAGGAGTGCTCCTGCTCGGAGTAGAATCTCAGACTGGGACATATAGGATGCCGCAGGATCTTACAGGAAAACGCATCGACGATAGCGCGCACGCCACGACAGAGAAGTGGATGCCGAAGAAGGGTGGAATATCGAGAGCACCCAAGAGAATTTTTTTTCTTTCTCTTTCTCTCTCTCTCACTATTTCGCGTTCCATGTTTGTACTCGCGCTCGCTTTCAGCCTCCCTTTCTCCGCTCTGTTTTCCACCCTCTATCACCCTTTCGAAGAGCGAATATTCCCTTCCTCTCTTTCTCTCGTGCGCGCAGTACGCACACATGTATATAAGCGCACACATGTCCAGTTCTCTTTACCTTTCTCATATACCTGCTCTCATTCACTCGCGTCCGCTCCTTTCTCTGTGCCGGGACCCTCTCCCTTCGCGATCCAGTCTCCCTTCCTGCGCGCACCGAGGGCGGAGGGAGTCTACCGAGAGGGAAAATCGATCCTCGACGATGTCCTACCCTAACTCCAACCCCTCGACCTCGCCGGGTGTGCATACACGCCCCTCTGGCACCCACTTTCTGCGATCCGGGTCATGGGTCACTGCCACCGCTCGTTCTGTACCGCCGTCAATCGTACGCAAGGGTTTAACATCGCGTACGCTATTATCGCGGAAAACGTTATAAAACGCCTCCTCTTTTGCGAGATAATTAAAGGTGTCCGCGTATCGAGAGTAGTAGTAGTAGTAGCAGCGATAGCATTTATTAACAGCTCGATACTGACTCTACGAGGTCATATGTGTAAAGTATAGAAAGGATTAAATCCGATAATAATACAGTGAGGGAAAAAGGAAAAAAGAAGATAGAGAATAAAATTAAATGAGAATATAAAATAATTGTGTGTGTAAAAAATAATTTGCATACACGATACCGGATGAACGATCTTGTCAAGATGCGTGTGGTGGATAAATGAAAAAGTATTTGGCCCTTGAATGTGTTCGGTGAAACAGATGATAGTAATCGTGCGAAGTATATCGACGACACTAATGAGACGTAATGCAACTGCAAAACTATAATTTGCTTCTAAAGGATTTTTGTACAATATTTGTATAATAGCTTTTTTCCTGCAAGCGTATAGTGAGACCCTGATATTATATTATATTTAAATTAATGCAGGAAACTTTAACTTTTTGAAACAGTAACTTTTTATACGTGCAATTCGATCGGTTACCGATGAGAAACTTTTATCGCAAAAAAAACATAAACTTTTATCATAAAACTAAGAGTTTTCCATTGAAATTTATCATTTAAATCGAACTCTATTTCGACAGCAAGTTGAAAGAAGAGAAAAATGGAGCTAGTTTTCACAAATTCGACTTTTTACACACAAATATAATCTACTCACAAAAATACATATGATATAATAATTTCGAATACGTGCACAAGTTATACATATAAATTTTATTTAGAATATATTATAATTAAACTTTTAAATCAACTTTCTTTTACATTGACCTCTTAACAAATTATTTGTATATATATATATATATATATATATATATATATATATACGAAAATACCTCAATTTTACATTTCAAGTAACTCGACGTTACTCGAAATTACATTTTAGCGTGCATTATTCAAAGGTGTCTATGTGTAAGTGGAATGTAGATGGAAAGTTATTACTGTCAAACGCGATTATGAATATCGCGCAATTTGTCTAAAATGAAAATCTACGGTTACACAAGGTACGTCGAGTTTCTATAGTTTAGCTTACAATATATGGTAAAAAGAAGAAAAAGATTCGCGTATCTGCGTGTCTACGATCGTATAGGCTTGCGAGAGAAGGTAGGTCATGGAATTGGCGCGCTCCACCAGAAATGAGGCTATCGACCTCCAGAGAATTGAAAGAGGAAGGAGGTCGTGACCTACTGGCGGCTGCTGCTGCAGAACGATTTTCTCGTTATCGTGCTCGTGTTAACCCTCCGCCGAGACCTTGAGACAAGCAAACGTGACAACGTTGTTTCTGACAGCGAGCCAGTCCAAACGCGTATAAATGTCAGCGAGAATTAATAAATGTGTTGAAGTATTATAGGGAAATTGCAGATTTTTGAGTCCAAAATTCTGCACGAATTTTCGAGGGATGTTGAAACAGTCATATAAATAAAAAAGATTTCAATTTATTTGTTTAGTTAGCGATAAAAGTTCGCGCTCAGCTATCAAAAATTTGTCGCTCTCTCTCTCTCTCTCATCCGATAGCCGATCTAAATAGATAATTTTTTTATATTGGAAATAAAACGTAGAATCCTGTATTTAAAAATTGTCTTCCCACGAAAAACAAAGCAGCGATATGCGTTGCGATGAAAAAACTGTCATATGTACGATGGATTTGTTTTATTAGAGCATACGACGGAAAAAAAGACCTGTAACAGTCTCTCATTGTCACCCGGACTTTTTACATTTCCGCTCCGTTCATTTAATTACTCTCTGTCTGATCTCAATACTTGTCGAACTCGCTGCAAGAGAGATAGAGTCAGAACGCCAAGGTGCTTCGTAGCGATCGACAAAATGCCGCGTCGGATTTTTCAATCGCTTCCGGTTAAAGGTTAAACGTTCGACGTTCGTTCGTGGAGAATTAATTCGCGACGACAAAGCGGGGAAAACGATGAAAGCCGAATCGTGCGCGATAATAACGTGTATCGACTCGGACGACGCGAATCGAATGCGCGTTTGATGTCGGCAGCAACAACTAGCGAAGCCCCTCCTGTACTCTAAGGCTCCGACCACGTTATTGAACACGATATAGAATATTATACACGAGGTGTTAATCTAGTCCCATACACAGAGCCTCACGGAGGCACAATTCCGAGGGGAGTTTCCTTTAGAATTGGCCGCCATTTCTCAATCTCTTCGATATAGATACTTGACACTTAATTGATTTTGGATAAATTATTAATTTTTCTAGAATAGAATATTTTATCGATACGATTTCAACGAATATTGTTAATCCTAAGAAAAGGCTCCTAACGATTTGTGGAAGGCAATTAACTTTACCAAGTTGAAATTAGCTGCCGAACGACATTAATCATCGACTGTCTACGCGATCCTTATCTTGCTAATATATATGCATGTATGTAATGTATGTATGCATATGCAATGACACTCGAGACACCCCGTGTGCAGGGCCCCCGGTGGTGGAAAAGTGGGTAACGGTTTAACTCCTAGAACTACATCTACTCGACATGTAGATGTAGGGCCGATGTATAATCAGTATGCGGCTTATGCGCTCAAACCGCCACGAATCCATCGTAAGGCGTACAGTGTATCCCGGGGAGAATCGATAATGTTGCAATGAAATTTCCGAGTCACGGCAGAACAGGCCGAAAAATTTGAGATCGGACTGAAAATTTCTCGAATGGAGGCAACGAGGAAAACGTGGCTCGGTGCGAGCTCTAACAGGCTCACTCTCGACATTCCCCGCGGTACCAGGATTTAAGAGGGATAAGATTAGAGGAACGATCCGATTACGTTTCGGCGGTTTTAAAGTCGCCGTGATTCGATTCGATATCGCGCACGAGGGATATTCGCTCGAATCGCAAATATTTGACGGACTTGGCGGTTTCAGCCGCGCGCCACCCTAACGTCGCCGACGTATGGCGGCTCTCAATTGTAAACATTAAACATCCTCTTTGTCTTCTGTACTTGGGCGCGCGAAATGAGAATTTCTCTCTTATCCAATAATGTTGGACCCTTTCGTCACTCGTTTCTTCTCAAAACGCTAATTTTCCATTTCCTTTCTCTCTTCCCTGCTAAATTTACTTCATTAACTAGATCAGAAAAATCGCGTTCAATCGCTGAGTGAGGGAAAGACGACACGTGTTACCTAAAAAGAACGGAAAATTTCTGTAATCGTTGTCATTAAATTGTTAATTCAATGAAACTCCCGTTTCACTGTAATCATCTCGTAAATGTTTCATAAATAATTATTACAATAAAGAGTATAATTAAATCAGTCGTAGATACGTATCATAAAAACGAAATAAAAATGGAGTGTAATTGTGTTACAACAAACTATTAATTGCAGTATTAAAAGTTTCATGTTTTCTCATTCTCCTTATAAATCAAATACAAGGTCATTTCTCTTTATAAATTAAATACAAGGTCTTTATATTCAATGCACGCTAATAGCAGGGTACACCCTCTCGTTAGGCCATTCCATCATTTTGAAGGTTTGAGATAAGGAAGAATAAAAATAAAAAGAATCACTGTCGGCCAACATATCACACCAGTGTATTGACGGTGAAGAAGAGAGTCTATCCAAACATTTACGAGCACTATGTGTACAGCAGCATCAATAATCCGCGCGATATAGACTAGTGCCTAAATATAGCAACGCGTGTTTCCTTTTTTAAGACGCGTCGAGGTGTTATCGCAATTGAAACGTCGCTTACTTGTATAATCGAGAAGCACGGTTAAAATACGGTAACACGCGGAATCACATACAATGCTCGCACACACATGGGATTAAATGCTATTTTTTTCTAATAACAATTACACAATTCCTCGGATCTTTACCTCGAGGTCGACGCTAGAGATCATTCGATCCGGAAATGATTCCCGTTAAACTGACAATCAATAATCGCGCGTTGTCGTGCACGGTAATCGTGTGATGGGCAAATATTTATTCTCCACACACTGACTCAGATTCGTGGTATTTTCGTGAGGGAGTATATATCGTTGCGCTGTATTTAGTGCGCGTAAGAAGGTCACACTTTTACTATGTCACGCGCGTTGCATGTTTACAAAAGAAATTTCTACTAGCGAGGTAACGATTATCCGAAATCGTGACGTTAAAAAGAGTATAAATAGAAATATCCAAAGACAATAGCCTTATCTTTTTTTTTTGCATTTTTTTCTCAGGAAAAACGCGGAAAATTTACACATACAATATCTCTTTATTACGGCGTGTCTGAAATCATTTGCGAAAAGCACTTTTTCGAATATAATTTTCGTGTTTGCCTCTACTCCGTACGCTACATTCGTGAATAGACGTGAATGTATTTTTAATATTCTAGACACAGTTATAGAAACACAGTCACTACATGCGGCTAGATACAGCAAGATTATAGCCATCTTGCGTCTTCGTCATCTACGAATATGCTGTGAACGCTATATCTCACCACCGGAGCGCGATGTCTAAAAATACATCGCGCTATTTTTAACGTCAACGATTCTTGCGCTGCATATGAGAAAGAAAGAGAGAAAGAACCACACCACCGAGCCGCACTAATGGGAAAAAAAGAGAAAACACACAAGAAATCCGTGATAATGCGATTACGTCGAGTGGCACGAAATATTGATGAAAGCGAGAGAGAAAACGAGAAAGAGACTCGTCGTGTTCCGTTCTCTCGCGCGAATTTAGTAATATACCAAAGTTCAAATACAAAATTTGTTCGACAAAAATACATTACATATGTTTCCCTTCCTCTCTCTCGTACTGTGTAAAGTATTATTAAAAAATATAATAATTACGTTTATCTGCTCCTTTTATCTCGAAATTTTCGAAGCTTGAATTTTAATAGATCGATTCAAATTATATTAAAGCTAAATCACAGTATATATTCCCGATCATACATCAGTAAATAAATAATCTTTGTACGATTCTACGATTCTACAGAAGAGGAAGAGTACTCACAAAACTGTCAAATTAAAGTGTTTAGCGACAGACAGGTGGAAAACGGTCACATGTTGACTAAATAGATAAAGTAGTTTACGTTAGAAAGATATACATATTTTCCCTTATAGAAAGATCTAGTGCGATAACCCTCGCGTTTAAAATATCAGCTATTGCATTCGATCGGCCGTTTAGTTCTCATCCGTCGGACTCGTATACATATCGAAATCTCATCGAATTACGCGATGATGCCGCTTTATATAACCTAGTCAACACTCGTATCATCAAATTAACATACAAAAAAGCTCGAGGTTGTGCCAATTTATCGAGAGAGTCTTTGGATAAACGGGTGGCCCCTATTAAAGTGATTACCTCGTTAAGGCATTGTCTCCATTGGCATTAAGTCGGTGTCACAAGTCTATAAATACATATACATGATTTTTTTTTTTTAATAATTTGACAATTATAATAAAGATCATAAGTAAATAAATTTACGAATAAGAAAAATTAAAGAAAAATGGAATATCAGTTAAGTAAGTAAGTATATTATCAATAGAATGAAGTAAAAGATCAAGCTGTGTTTGTTTTACTAGATTTGTTTTAAAAAAAAGACCTTGTGCGTTCAACACGACAAATTCGCGATGCACGATGGTGTTATCGACGAAGTGTTATCTTACCGGATTTTTTATCGTGTTCATGATATCAACCCCCATGGTAGATTACAATAACCGTGCCTCGTACTCTATTATGTATAGGAAGATCCAGTGATCAGCGAATCAACGGACAACTGCTCGAAATTTAATTGATTTCACAAAAACCGCATTATATTGATAAATCGTTAAAAATGTTTGCTGAAATTCATTTGTTGTAGATTTATTTTGGTTTGTTACTCCAACGTATGTATACGTATCCGAATGGTTATGACGCGGCATCAATACAGTCCATTGAGAACGATTGCCGGTTGTGCTATTTTTAATACCTCGCGGTTCAACTCCGAACGGTACGACGTACCGTTGAACCCTTCCACAAGTTTGTAAAATAAAACGACTTACTATTTGGCGCAGTCGATGAGTTGATACTCGTTACTCCTCTCGAAGCTCTGTTGAACGCCTCGATCTTTCCAAAGAGTTTCGACGATTTCATAGAATTCCTGAAAACAGAACAATCGTCCAATGATTAGACTCGATTGGCGCTTCTGTAAATCTTGTCGAGGAAGAAATTCCTCATCCTATAATAGAATGTATGATCATTTCGAGTCGAAAAGGAAGCAACGTGAATAAATTACAATAGACATTCCGATTTAAATCGAGGATAAAAATCTGTCGTAAATCTAAATCTTTTAGAATTCCAAGGCAGATATGCAACCCGGTGAGCAATCCGATTCCCGACTGTGATGTAAAGATCCTATTGGTGAATTGAACGGCACAAGCCTCACACAATGACCTATTCGTATCGTATTGTATATTTATAGTATTTATCATTATCTTTATTGCACAGAATTGCCGGACTGTTGTAACGTGTGATGTTTAATTCATCATTAAAAAAACGTGCCACCCGCGAAGTCCGCGACATTGAAGAACGAAGCGGAATACATACACGCGAGGAATGCGTAACAAACGTCGCTTAAATTGACCGCAGAGATTATTCAATCGTGATTTATCAGAGAAATATTTCAAGAACATACCGGCGCAAAAGTGATAAACGGATTCTTATCGAATTCACGTGGTTGAAAGAGTCAGAAATTTGTAAATGGAAAATTCAAATGCGACATATTTTTCTTCGAGCTTAATTGCTTTAACTGTGCTCAATTATTTAAATTTAATTTAAATTTTTTAAATACCTAAAATTAGTGGAATTTGTTTCTCTTTTCTCGAGGTATATATCCAAAATTTTCACTCTACCATGACGAGTCATTCCGCGGTCGTGTTGTCAACCATGCATTTAGTAAGTTAAAATTATGATTTGAATGTTACGTAAATATTGGCGGCCATAAGGCTACACGCTTCGCGTTACTAGCATAGAATGTCAGCGCATTAATAATTTAGATGTTATTGTGTCGGGAAACTTGGTTTCCTCACATGCGTGGGCGGTTTTGTGAAAAGTTGACGCTTTGGTCGCGGGTTCCCATGATATAGCATGTTGATAAGGTTTCAAAAATTATGAAGAAACAAATGGAATTCTCGTCTCAAAAGAAACTACTGCGAGGATAAGTTCGCGATCGAACATGAAATATTTTAATCTCTGAAATATTTGAATCTCTAAAAATAATCTTCGTTCTATCAAACTCATTGCATTACATACAAAAGAATTAAATTAAACATAATTTAAATCTCTCTTTCTTTCTCTCAAATCAAGGGAAATACAAACTTGATATAAGAACATATGTACACAAAATATTAGTCGATACCGACAATAAATGTTATCTGGTGAATTATTTATTAATAGCAGCGATGTTTGAAAGTATTTCTCGCGATCAATGACGCACTTTTGTAAACGGCACGAATTAAAAGTTGCAGAGTAATCGTGGTGCAAACATACTAGTCCGCGTACATAAATCAACGTCGAAACAGCGTAAAGTATTATTAATTATTTGAGCATTCATGCAGTTGTATTGTTCTATCTGTATCTGTTCTATTGCGCGATGATATTCCTGACGAAATATACAAATATGCACGGATTGCAAAACAGAAGTTTAGTTAATATAGTCTGCAGTATGTATGACGGTTTAAAATCTCTTTCTCTCACAGCCAGAATTTTTTCAGCAATTAATCATTAATTCAAATAATTTTTAACAATGTAGAAATTAAATCTCGATTCAAAATATCGAGAGAATTTCGTTTAAAATAAAATATCAAATGCTACGTCTGATAATAATTACTTAACATTTCAGATAATAATGACGTTTGATGATACTCAATCATTGTCGGAAATGCAATTTTTTGCAAATATGTTTAATGGTCGGTTCTACACGCATATTGGATCGTGGATCGGTTGTGGGGCGAAGCCACGAAAATTTTCCCATAGACTTATCTTCCAAAAGCCGCAACGGACCGACGTAATTGACAAGCCTTGTAGTTTGCATGTACCCTTTCATCGCCTTAAGTATCGCGGCGAACTTGGACAGGATACATTTTCTCGTGACAGCGGAAGTCCATCCCGAGTGTTGTCACGACGCAAGCTGCAAATCACGCAACAGTCGCGACGGCCGGCAACGGCTGTTGTGCCTGGCAATAACGACGACGGTTATATTAATAAATTCTCCTGTCGATGCTATTTCCACGCTTCCACGATCGATGAACGGACGCATCGTCGATCCGTCGTTCGCTGCGCGGGGAAGGATAGCTGTGTCTCCGCCTATTATCGCGATTATGCACGTACTAATAATTTCGTCCAAACGCGTCATCCATCCTCTCGCTAAGCCCCTAAATGCTGCCGCAAAACGTGTAACTCGACTAAAAATACAGAAACACGTACTCGCGCGTTGTAAAATTCGTATATAGCGTGCGGATAAAGGCTACCTTATACTTTACTTTACTTCGCGAGAAGGCTACTCTTACAGACTAAACGTAAATCGTTTCAACACGAGAGAATACGGGCGGAACACTTTTTTAAATTGAGATTTCAATGTTCAATTATATTTAATTTGGTATTAATTATGCTGCAGCCTCTCGCGTCTAAAATGTCTCACCATACTACGATCTTCTGAAATAATATATTTATATATCGATTGGTTCATTTGTCTTTTTCGTAAAAATACCCAAGTGGAATTATTTCAAAGTTAATTATGTTCTTCACGTTCGAGTAAATATTTCGAGCATTCTCTCTACGTCCTAATTTCAATTTTAATGTTAATTTTGCACTGTTTACATTATTTGCAATTTAATATGCGCCAATTTCTACCTATTGTTTCGCAAGTAAAGGACCACTACCAACGTGTTTCGAGTCCGTGTCGAAATTAGAATTTTCCTAAAATAAATTTCCGCGAAACACCCCTGCCTCCCTCCTCTCATCTCTAGCATATGTAGAGAGTCGAATGACAGTGACAAATTAAACACAAATCGTAGAAGACAGCAACAAAATTCACAAGAAGCAATCGGGATATTGCTTTGTGTTTTCTAATCACAAAAATAATGCCAGCGATATACTAGGTAATATTTACTTATTCTTTTATAATTAATGCAATAAAGTCTATCTGTACATGATGCAGTATGCGTTCAGTGTTTTCCCTGCGTAATCTTAAATTGAACAGTTTAGACACGACGCTGCACTTAAAAAAAAACTCGAAAATATTAAGTAAAATTTTCTCAATTTAATTAATTTTCTTGAATTCTGGAAAAGTGGATTATAGAGCCTTCATTTATTGACTTCACAATGGTCTGAAAGTAATGCCGGATATAATCGAGCGTTCTCTCTTTAGCGATATAAACAAAATATCTTGCGGATATCAGTCGTAAATATTGTGCGAATCACAAGTTAGTGCAATGCGAGTTCGAGAGTATGAATCGTTCGACGCAAAAAACAATTTAATCCAAATGCATCATCGACCAACGGCGAATGCAGCCACGTGTAACAAATAATGGGCCGCTCTGGTGTCCGCTGGCAAAGGTGATGCACCGTGCACGCGTAACGCCGCGCGTGTACGTCGCGACTTGCGCTGAATGACGCAAAACGCGCGGATTATTTCGTCGCAATGACTTTATTTTGAGAGCCGTGTCGCGCGTTTTCCTCTCACGATGTCTCTCTCCCGAATGCTGTGTCTCGAGATAATAATCCCTTGATCGCATCAATCGGGAATCAATCTCGGAACAGTACGAGAAGAGCACTGTAGCAAATTTAGCCGGACGCTCTTAAGACACGTCAAGAGTATGAGATTAACTACATAGATTAATCGATGATTAATTAATTAATTCAGTTGAACCTACTTTATTCGACTGTAAATTTAAGTAATCACTCGAGACACATATAAATCGCAATTTTTTATCAGTGTTAACTGAATCGTAGCCTACGAGATTCGACAGTGAAATCCTTTACAGAAACAGAGAATTCGCATCGATCGATGTAAATTCCCGTTATGTACGAGTATAATGATCGCATGAATTTGCGAGCGAACACAATTAAGAGATATCGTGTATGTGCACGTACATACATATATGCACACACACACACACACACACACACACACACACAGCACACACACACACACACACACACACAGCCACACACAGCAGACGTAGATACACACGCACGCACGCAGACGCACGCACGCACGCACGCACGCACGCACGCACACGCACACACACACACATACACATACAGAAATGGTGCAACATGTCGTAGTAGAAGGTACTATATAGTGCACTAACATATGCGGTGGCTGTGTAAACATTGTAAACACTGATCGTGCCACGCAGTGGTTCTCATGTGAAGATTCCATACGTACGATCGTACGTACGTAGATCTGTATGCCTCGTTACGTTAATCCGCAGATGTGCGTCCGCCGGTTTAACGAGACGCAAAGAAATATCGTTGCGATGATCGTTAAATAAATTTCGTCGCTGTCGTCCATTACGTATCACCGTTACACGCAGCCAGCATACGCGAGTAATCGGAGAGTTGCTCGAAGTATTCTAGGACGAGTTTTTACGCGTCACATCCGACAAGAGACAATCAAAACATTACGGAGGAAGAATTATTAAACAACTTATTATGTCATCCTCGTGATACGTTGATAACGTTATAAAAATTATTTCGATCAATTTCATACAATCGTATTGTTGATGAGACAATCACGACTGTCGTCAGAATAACATGTTAATTGCGCGAGACTTTGTAATGTTATGTTAATATTTATAGATTCTTATATGTAGTGAGATCCTGCAATTCAAAAACAAACGCATGTAAATACTAGGCGATACTATTTAAGGCAATCAGCAACGTAAGTTGTAATTTCATGAAAATTAAGGGAATATACACAAGTGTAACTACAAGTATGAGCGATACGTAGTTGTGCGAATTATTAACAACTGAAGTTAAAATTGTACGTGGGACGATTGAGATAATACGAACGGAATACCAAGTGTACAAAGCATCTCGCATTAAATATTACGCGAATGAATCTCGCGAAGGAAAAAGTGCATCGATTTAATCGCAGTCTCTTTTCCGTCTTTACAGAATTATAGGACGCGTATTAACTTACCTGTATCTAGAAACGAATTATTACGTGACGTAACATTGGAGATTGGAATCCCGGGGATTCCTTCTTATAATATTTCTCGGCGGTGAGAAGGTCGATGAATTACCTTCGCGAGCGCAAAGATGAAGCGTCCGTGTCTCGTTTCACGCAGCGGAGAAGTATATCGCGACGCAAATAAGCTGTGGCTGACTCACCGGAGGATAATCGAAGTCTGGGGAAGACGAGACTTCCAGGACATAGTCCACTCTACTCTGGTTCGACGGGTTCTCCAGCGTAACGGGCGGCGTTAACGTATTCATCGCACTGGTTATCGTCTGCAAAAAAAAATGATCTTTTATTTTTCATCACGCATGGCTAAAGGAAATGTTGATTTCTTATCCAAATATTTTTTCAGCAGATATAAATGTTAAGACAACTTTAGAATTTCAATATACACATTTAAATATTCTGTAAAAAAAAATCACACTTATTCTCGTTAGAATCTTTATTTTTTATCGTAACTACTAGTTCACCGTTATTGTTATTACGCTGTTAATTAATTCATAAGAAATACCGTAGAGATAGCATCGTTTGTGTCCACACAGCGTACGGAAGTGATTGCATTTTGCCTGGAGGACAAAACAGAGTCGAGCGCGCGGCTGAACACGAGCTTGAATGACAAATCGGTGACAATGCTCTCGCAGCTAGATTTGATATCGCGAATTTGCATGTCACGTAACGGTTATATCGCGTGTTATTTTGAGCGCAACGATTTATGTATATGTCTAATACAATTTGGTTCGGGAACAAACGCGGAATCTGTGATGTAACACGATTAATGAAAATTCGAATGTATCCGTCAGAGGATTAAAAAAAAGAGTAGAAAGTAAAAGAGAAAATGAATCGATAAATTATACTTTCCAACTAAATCCGCTCGTCACATTACATAACCTTTTTCCCTTTTGATTTTAATTCTCATATAATAGATATTAAATTTCCACGCAAAAGAAAATAGATGTAAGGTAGTTTGTATTTACCAAAATAGCATCCCTAATATTCTTCTTAATATCTTCAATCTTCTGCCGCTTTTCCCTGCGAACACAAAGATATATCAGAGATATATTAGTGTTGTTAGAAACCCGGCGTCAATTCGTTGTTGACCGCGTAATTAAATGTGACTAACAGACTATTAATGACTACGAATGCGTATTGTACAGACGTAGTAACGTAAGAGTAGGCCGAGCAGTCGGCTGGCAATAATGATCGAGTCACGAGCTGAATGAAACGATAGCGCAGACCGTGTGTTCTTTTATCGGTATTTTCAGACCAATTCGATAATTTTAGCGCAGCCAACTACCACACGTTTAAAAGAACTCGCTGGAGAACTCATGGCCGATCAATAATGCGTATTTCTAGAACTGTCTGTTTTCAAAGATTCCGAATGAACAGGCAAAACATTCTTGTTCAAAAACATTCAGAGAAACTAAGAGATTCGACTTAAGAAATACAGAACTCGTCACGATGCGCGAGATAAAAAAATTTCGAATACCGATTGAGAAAGAAGTTATCGCGAAATATAGAAATGAAAGACTTTCATTTTTTGCTCCGTTATCATACGTTTAAAATGGACAGTATTTACACATACTAGTCAACTTTTTCTTTATATAACATCATTCATATTCAATTGCTTCTGATTCTCTTGTATAGCACAGAAATGTTTAACAACATCTTACTTCAGGAAAGAACATAAATGTATTATTTTTCTTTTTATCGTAAACACAAAAGCTCACAAATAATAAAACTTTAGCTTAACGAAATTTCGTTAGTATATATTCTATTGCGAGTGATAAAAATTGAAAAAATATCTACTACCGACATCCGTGCAAAAAAGAGAAAACATGAAATATTGAATTGTACAAGCAAAACTTCTCAAAGACGAAAAATCTGCGTTCTATCGCGGATTAGTGGAAGATCGAGGGAACCAAGTGAGATAAAATATATATACGACTAAAATAATCATAACTATGAGATATCGCAAATTAACAGTCTAGAAAAACGGATACATGAAAAATGGAAAAAAAAGATAATTATATCGGAAGAAGAGAAATCATGCAAAACACTTGAAAAAAAAAATGCGTTGAGAAGAGCGTTAAGATATAAAATAAAGTCACCTAAAAAAAAAATGCATTTCGAAGGTATCGCGCAATCGTCTTAATAAAAGATAGCGCGAATAAATGCAATGAATGGATCACATATTTGGAAAATAACAAAGGAAGTGGTAATAACGGATCCGTATCAGCTACGTGTTGATATCGCTGACACAGCGGCCTGAACCGGTTATGAGATGAATCATTCGCACAATGATGCGCTAAAAAATTAATCGCACTACAATTTGCGTTTCATTCTCTCGCGAACGATTCTCGAGATATGATTTAAGTCGAAAAAAGAATTCCGAGAAAGAAGATTAGCTTGTGTCGTCACAAACAGAGAGAGAGACTGTAAAAATAGCGTCAACACAGTTAACACAACTCGGCCACAAGCTATATTTTGTGATTCGCCTGTCGGAAACCGTCTCAAGACTCGAGTTAAACTGTTGTACAGTGAAAGAGAGAGATGCTCCGGCAAAATTCAATGAACGTATCGCGCACGGTGGCCTCGCGTTTCGTAAACGGCATGAATACGATCGTATTCCGCTGACATTTAATTGTAATGCGAGCCTCGCGATGAAAAGCCTCGTGGAAACAAAGGAGAGATTACGGTCTTCCCTTAATGGGTTAACGACACATCGCCGGATAAAACGGATGGATGCCGAGTAAGCGAACGGCCAATCTGCGTACGCGTTTGCCATTTTTAAAAATAAAACTTACGCTTCGCTGAAACCATTGACGTGCAGTATCCTCATCTGTTTGACGATCGTGCTTTTGCCAGACTCTCCCGCTCCTGAAACAGGACGAAAATCATTGACGTTAATCTCGCTGGTGTTGTTGCCGTAATGGTTGCCAGCCATGCGAGCGGGATTTGCCGCGGTGTAATATGCGCGAAAGAATGTTCAACGCCGGTCACAAAATTAAGATTTCATAAGCTGGAATGTACAGTTATCGACCGCGTGATAAGGCATCGAGAAATTTAACGATACGTCGCGAATACACGACGAGTCCGTGCGTATTTTCGCGCATTGCACGAATCCGCCGCCGCTGTCGGATTAAAGTTCGAACCGAGATGACTTCCGGATGTACAAGAGTAATGCATAGGATCACGACCTAGATCGCAATGGGGTTAATTAAGCCGTCCTTTTGATGCCCTTTGACGAGCGAAATACCAAGCTTTTTAACTTTCTGAGGTTTAACGTAATTTCAAAGCATTACATCAACGTTATTTCTGTATTCTTGATACTCCTACGTGTGCATAACGCTCATTTGATATAACATTTAGCACTCGTGCGTTCAAACGTTAAACATTCCCGATGCTAAACTCTCAAATTCTCGTTAAGAACTCGCAAAACAAGTGAACGATAAGTTCGCGAAAGTTTAATTCGAGAAATCTTCTGATTCTCGGTAGCATTAATTGCAATTCCTGGTTATAAGCCTGATTAAGTAAATCGCGAGATAAAGTTTTGCAAATATTACGAGGAACAAGAGCGACTGTAACATTTGTAACGCTTTGCCTACACCGTTGGACTCGTTTAATTTTACGTATGCCAGGTATATGTATATCTGCATATGCGTTCGATCGTTCACATTCTGGGTTTTTCCGAAGATTCCTATGGTCGCAGCCGCGAACGCGACGACACGAGCAGGGGATCCAATCGGCCGCGTGGCCGTAATGACACGCGAGGAGAAAACAATACAGCGACAGCTGTTGCTCCGTCGCCCGCGCCGCCGACGGCGAGGATGACGATGACGACGCATTCGCATCGAATTAGAACGACGACCTACATAAACGCTGGATAATAGGAAGGCGAATGTGCACAGGGCGCCGGGTTAAACGTCGCGCCAAATAGGCACGCTGTGTCAATGTTTTTCGCACGTACGTACTGGCATGGAAGAATAGATACGTGAAATAGGAGAGAGAGAGAGAGATCTAAGAAAAAGTCTCTTTAAGAACAAAAAGCAAATTGGAACGTAGATTAATTTAAATTTTAAGATGCACTCACTACAAATGTAATCATGTCCTATAAAGGATTATAATATAAAAGAATCAAAATTTTATAGAATCGGTTGTCACAAGTCAATAATGTGCATCGAATACAGAGAAACGGCAAGCAAAAGAGAGAAGTTCATTGATGCAGTTTATCATTCGGAAAAAGCTTCGATCAAAGAGACGTCACAAAATCTGAAACGATAGAAATATATGGAGAAAAAATGCTGCTCCAAAGTAACGAGAAATACTTTTGTGGCAGCAAACATTTGTGTCGACGGTATTAAGCGCTAGAAATTAAATTTGATTAAACGTAAAAAGACGAAGGAAGGAAAAGAGAGATTTATCCTCATGTTGCAATTAACGACATAATAACGGCACAAAAGCAGAATTTTGAATTGTAACTAGACAAGAGAACAGGACAGAGAGAGAGAGGGGGAAGAAGAACGATGAAAGAGACGACGATCAGAAGCGACGAAAAGGGTACAAACACGAGGCCGCCGCTGGATATTCGTGGGTACCTGCTCGTACGATAATCGATAAAATTGAATTACGCGCCGCTGAACATCGCGATAGCGGCCAGCCGGTCGGCTCACCCTCCGGCCTCGCGGAGAGGTTCTCTTTGTCTGAAACCGACAATCACCGACGACCATCGCGGCGCCCTGTTCGACATTTAACGAACGCGCGGACGCCGCGAATCGAGGAGGTCATCCTCGGAGCACGCGGGTGTCTCTGAAGCGACATCGCCTCTCCTCTCGCGATTCCCACCCACCCGTGGTCCACCTCGATGAAAAAACCCGACGCACATCCCGCGAGATTAAAAAGCGTCGATGTTTTCGACGGATGAGAGAAAGGAGTGCGATCGATTACACTCGTCTCCGTATCGGAGCGCACGCTAAATTTTCTTCTGCGTTTAGAAGCCTGTGTGAAGTGTGAGATATTATAATCGATACATCCCCGCGATACGCGCGGGGGAAAAGTTGATAGCCGGAGATTCGTTGGGGACGAGACGCGGAAGTAGGAAAGAGCGACTTACGTAAGGACGCGTGCTCGCTCCCGCCCAACTCCTCCCAGATTGAAAGAAATGAAAGAGACGGATAGTCGTCAGTCCGTCGAGTTGTAGAAATACTTGTAGAATTACTCACCGAGCAGGAGTAGCCTGTGGGTGGCCCGGTAGACCTGCTTGTCCTTCTGCAGCTGCCTGGTGATGGCGTCGGATCGTCTCTTCTGATTTTTGCTTTCATCCTGACTGTTCTTGCTCTGGCTGCCGAAACACCCCATGACACACCACGGGAAGGATACGCGCGGCTCACCCTCAGCGTTTTTCCCTTCCACGTCTAACGGTCCGGGCCCGTCAGCCTCTCGGCGGGTCGCGTAGACGGCGGTGGCGGTGGCGGAGTTGAGCGACAGGTAGGACGATCGGGATACGGATGGGGACGGACGACGACGGCTCGCAATCGAGTTGGCCGCGACCGTGCGACCGGCACCGGCGGCCGCCGCGACGACGTCGTCGTCGTCGTCGTCGTTGTTCACGGCCGCGCCGCCGCCGCTACCGCTGCGGGTCCGCCGCCGTTCGAAAAGCGAGCCGAATCCCGCCGCGGTACGCGCGCTACACTCGCTCCCGTTCCGCGAATCCCGCCGTCCGTCGTCCTGCGGTTCCGCCGTTCCGTTCGTCTCGGTCTCACTCTATCGGGTGTCTCGTTCGCCCGCCCGCCCGCGAGCGAGCGCGCGCGCGCGCGCGCGCGCTGCGGTCCCCGCGCGCTTCCTCGGCCGATCGACGTCTCTCTCTGTCTTTCTCCCCTTCTCTCTCTTTGTCCGTCTCTCTTTTTCTCCGTTATAGCGACGGCCGGCGATGCTTGTCGTTTCTGTCAAAGGAAACTTCTCTCGCTCTATTTCTTGCTGCCTTCCCTCGCGTTCGTCTTCCCTTCGATCTCCTTCTCGTTTACTTGGTGTCGACGACGACGACGACGACAGCGACAACGAGGGCGATCGCTTCGCGCTCCGTCGTTTTTCGTCCGACGTGTGTTACTCCACACGTGTATCTCTCGGCGCGACACTCACGAGCACACTTGACGGCTGCATCTATCACTGGCGGCCTGCACTACCCGCGGAACCATAACCACCACGCACCATGAACTCGGCGCTCCGCTCGCCGGGCGACTGAGAGAGCCCTGTCACGCTCACTCTCTCTCCCTCCCTCTCGCGGTGTTGCGCGCCGACCACCTCTCTCGCTCGTTCACGTCGAAGCGAGAGAGAGAGAGAGAGCGGGGGAGGGGGACGGTGTCGCGAACGTCTCGGTCGGCGGGGTGTCGACGACTGCGACGACGGTGACGGCACACGTCGCGGAGCCCGACGTCTCCTCTCCGGGCGCTCTGTCCAGGACACACGGTAGCGAACGCGCGTGACTACCCGGCGACGACGATTGGTGGGGTGTAACGACAACGGCGACGACGACGACGAGACGCCGGAGTCTGCGTTCCGTTGGTGGTGGCGGCGGCGCCGGTCCCCACGACAGGGGGAGTGTACGCACGCCCGTAGGAAAAACACGCGGAACAGTCGACACAGCGATACGTCGACGCGCGACACTGCGACTCTCTTCTCTGTCGTTACTGTCGTTGCTTGTTAATCGCGACTCGGTCTCTCTCTCTCTCCCTCGCCGCGACGGCCGGCACGAGAAACAGGGACGACAGGAGGAGAGCGAGGGAGGGAGGGAGAGACAGATATGTACACGCGAATCCGATTTGTTAGTAGAGACACACGGCGCGTGTACGCGTAAAACGCACGACGGCCGCGCTTCGTCTCGTCTCACCTCACCCGAAATCGGATCGGAGATTCTTTACTCCGCCGATATGACGGCGACGACGACGGCGACGGCGGCGGCGGCGCAGGCTCGCCGACGACGAGACGTTAAAATGAATCGACTCGCGAGTTCTCGGATCGGATCGCCGAGATCCGACAGCCGAAAACGGCCAAGTTGCTGCAGTCTGATCTTCTAGTCACGCTCCGGCTTCGACCTTGCCGTTCGTGACTTCCTCTTCACGCTTCTCGCCGGCGCGCCAACTCTTTTCCCTCTTCTTCACCTCCTCCTCCTCCTCACTTTCGCGTATAGATCTTATTCTCGGGAAGATCTCTTTCTGCCAAGAAGAAAAACGCTTCTCGCACGTAATTTCTCCGGCTTTTTTGTCTTTCGAAAGTTCTTTTGCTTTGCGAGCTCTTTCGATTTCGTAACTCTCGCTTTTCTATCCCGCCCTCCTCCGCCGCCGCCGCCGCCGCTAGCTCCTCGTCGACGATCACGGTAAGCGACAGTAGCAGCAACACTCGAGGGAACCCGCACTCTCGCGTACCTTTTCTCGCGCCGTCTTTACACATGCACTCTACTCTCTCGCGGAAAAGGTGTCGCGCTCTCGCCGACCTTTCTCTCGTCACCCGCGCTTTCTCACCGAGTTCGCGCTCGTCTTTCCTCACTCAAGTATCCTTGAGGAAACTCGCGGCCGAAACGTTCGAGACGAGGTGCTCCTTGCAGCCAACATGTCGTCTGCTAGGCCACCAGCAGCGCGACGGCCCACCGTGCTACGGGCGACCCAGGTGTGTACGCGAGAGTCGATGTGCCCTCTCTGTACTTCGACACCTGTGTCACTATCGAGATCTGGCGATATTTTTTTTATTTCTCAGAGAATTTTTAGAGCACTATTTTAGTACTCGATCTGAATTTATTAATTGAAAACGCTTTTCCACTACTTTTAAGAGACTTCGCGAAAAAACCACGTATCTAAAAGTGAATGAATCTGAAATCTTAAAAAATCACCTCTCCGTGTCGCTATATTTATATTTTACTTATACGATCGCGAAAACCGTGAAACGAGATGATTAGTACCCCTAGTTTATAAAAATCCAAGAGGTCAATTTTTAGTCAAGAGGGAAACGCGAGAGCGATTCCAGAATATAAAATTTATATCTTCAGGGCTCGATCGGTCGGTGCGACGTTCATGCGCTTTACGAATACAGGCGGAGGATCGATCGGATCTCTCCGACCGCGAGTATCGAAGCATACAGGTGCCGTCAACGATCCTCTGGCTCTTCTCAACACCCTTCGAGCGTTCGCCAATCACCGGTAATTTAATTGCGTACGATTGCCTTTTTCATCAAAACCATTCAGCGACTAAAATAAAAATCTGAGTTTTAAGTTAAAGTTTTAAATTAAAGTTTAAATATTAAATATTAAAAAAATAATTTCACCATTTTGTTATTTAATAATATATACTATAGCATTAAAACCAGTCAACCTCAAAGTTAACAATGATCTCTTCTCCCTTCTTAAATTATTCGAATGTAGCGTATTGCTAACAAATTTTTTTCCTCTAAATTCTTCCACATTATCTTAATTAGCATGCTAATAGATTGATAAACAGAAGAGAAAGAATAAAGGTTTTAAGAAATTTCTCGCAACATACATTAGTAATTGTGCACTTCTAAAAATAGAAACTTCCGAATAATTTTAAACACATCGAGAGTGTTGGTTCCAAAAAAGCATGGACATTACCATGGTATTTAACAATATTTAATAATTGACAAAACGCTCATCTACGAAAGTAAAAACATTTTCGATAATCTGTCTATACAAAGAAATCAATATATCTATTCTCTGATATACGTATTTTATATTCGTACAATATATATATATATATATTTTTTTTTTATTTTTAAAATCATTTATATTATAATCAATAAAATAAATTATATCTTGTACTCAGTGTTTAAACAGAAATTCTCTTTCTCAATCAATTTCATACAACACATGAACTCGCATAAATATTACACAACATATGATCGTGACAGACAATGCTGTAATGTCATACTGGTGACATGTACCAGCAGTTATTTTTATTTTCATTTTTTGTACTGTTTTGATCGAAGATCATTTAGTCTCTACTGGTTACCGATTGAAGTGAATACTTTTCGTACTCGAATTTATCGCAACGGCTCCATCACGATTTACACTCTCGCTTCCATTAATTTTCGACAAGTTGTGAATTTAGCTAGTGATAATTCTCTGACGATGCTGCAACTTGGAAGGCTCACGTTTGGAAAACGCTCTTTGCATCTAGAATCTTCATCAATGTATTTAAAGTGGACATCTTTCCAAGATGTCCACTTGCTGTTTCAATCGAGCGAGCCAGAATACTGTCTCGCGTTTCAGATTTTACCACGCTGATTTCTTCACGTGACGCTTGTATCAGTCTACAGCTTGTTGGTAGTGGTTTTCAGTGAATCTTCCGTAGATTTTTCTTCTGCCAGGAGAGCATTTAGATCTAGATCTTGGATATTTACCGAGGGTTGACTGGAGCCTCCTGAAAGGACAAAATATATATAATAAAACACGATGTAATCATAGGAATAATAATAATAATTTGCAAACATTATAAAATATCTCGAAAGATTCAACAATTTAATAATAATTTGCCTGAACCTGCATGTGCAATAAAGAGATCCTTAAGAAATCCAAGTTCCTTGGTAAGCATTTTAATTTTCTCCTCCAACAATTCGTTTTCCGTTTTCAGCTGATTTACTCTTTCTAAGGTTTGTTGCGTGCGTAATTTACTCTTCACTCTGGATCGTTTCACAGCCTGTGAAACACGGAGATAACAATGATAATACGCATATATGCAAATAACATACACACGCGCGCACACAATTTACATGCAAAACTGATAGATTACCTGATTATTCCGATCCCGTCGCTTTCGATAATCCTCGTCGCCCTCATCCTCCATTTGCTTCTTTCGTTTATTTTCTTTATTTTTCGGCGCCATCTACATTAGCGTGTAAAAATAGATCCGTTAGTTTCATGAATTTTCAAACGGTCGAAGCACGACAAAGTGTTTTACAAATTAAACTCGAACGAATATCCAAGACAACGATTAATTACTTTTTTTTGTTTCTCAAACGTAAAACGTATCTCGTGTTTAGAGGTAAATAGTGACTTTTGAACTATGACAACGGCACGTGAGTCATGTTGAGTTTCTTTTCGGAACTACAATATCTTTTTTCCCATGTAGCTTAAACCTACGTGGCGGCTCGCGATTGCTCAATCGCGTCACGCTAATCGCGATCCCTAGAAGTAGATGCATGACAAATATTGATATCGGTGTTTCAGCGTCCGGCACAGGCTGGTCGTTATGTGTCAACTTTGTGCCAACGCGCCGTCGCGTAACGCCAGTATGCTCCGTATTTACCCAATAAGGCCTTGAGATCGCTGTTAAGAAACCGGCCCTGACATCTTCGCGCCAGCGTGCACAGCCACGACTCGAAAACGCGAACAGGATTTCATGCGACGCGCGTTTCACGAAACGGAATCCCACGAATTGAGCTAGCTCGTAAAAGACGTGTAAATTCCAGAGCCATTCGTGGCGACGAAATCTGCCTAAACTGATCCCGCACCGATGATAGTGTATACACTTCTAAATTGTGATGTCATCTAGAAAAATACAAATAGATGTGACATCAATCATAATTAATGTCAACTGTCTCTCATTATATACCGCCACCATTATACTTAAAAAACTGTACATATGTAACGTAATATTTGAAATATTTCAAGTCTCATAGTAACACCATAAAAAAGATCGCATTCTTGACACGAACGTGTCGTTTAATAAATTCGAAGCGCTCTTAGGGCGTTGTTTAAAGATACAAGGATCTACCTCGCAGTGATTTCACTCGCATTGTTAGCGTTTCCGTGAATTGATAACATTAAACTCTTATATAAATCTGACATCATCGGCTGATCGCTCGCGCGCTAATACGCGGCGCTCCGTCACGTACTTATGTACAAACGGAAAACGTCGAGCCGACACTCCCGCGTGTAACGAAAAACACTCGGTTGTTTTATAAACCTTTCGATGAGTTTTGTCTCGTTCTTTCGCGACCGCGAACGGTATCCATGCGATTCTCGGCGTAACGACGTAAACTCACCGGGACTCGACCGGTCTCGATCCCCGTGCACGTGATACCATCGTCGAGAAATTCATACGGATGCATCGTCGCGGTTTTCTCTTCCGTTTCTCTCACGAAATGCGCGGCGCGCGATAATGCAGCCATAAAATCCATCTGTCATCGACTTGTTTACCTCGCGGTGGGACGGATAAATAGACGGTATGATAGAGAGTGAGATAGAGGGGGAAATAAAGGGGGGAGAGAGATATAGCGCGTACCAATTAACGCGCGCGCTCTCTCTCTCTCAGGGTCAATGTTTCACGCGATAAGTGCATTACTTTGCGATTGCGAATAGCGAATTCAAACACCCAAACAACAACATGAAAATGCGAGTGACACATCCTCTCTCTTCGTCGCGCAATAAGAATCACGGTATAGAAATCGAAATCACTCACAGGCGCTATCTCTAAGATCGCCACGCGTGAACTTAACCTATTCCGCTCATATCCGTTCGTTGCAATCGCGCCCTCCTAGCACCTGAATACATATATTTGTTTAAACATATATGTTGTGCGCGTGGAAAAAGAGAGCGAATGAAGCGAGCAAAGCTCGGGAAGAATCTCCAACCCGATGCCCGATCGGAACTGCGCGTTATACGTGTACACGCACGAGTCACGTGCAATTCGTTATCTCGACAAGAGTAGTCTCGTCCACATGGCTCTCTCTTTCGCGCCTCCCTTATCTACTCAACGCTCGTACCTCTCGTCGATTCCCTGAACCACCTCGTTTGTTCCTACGTAGCCTCGACACCAATGTACGGAACTGCCAAGCGCCATGTGCCCTTCGGCAATCGTCGACATCGATGTCGAACCATTCGGATAGGTCGCGGGATGACGCAATGCGCAAAGGAATCTTCGCAAGTGTGTACATGCCACGCGAACGGTGGCGTCCTCCGACCGTCAAATTGACAACTACGTTGCACTTTCTCATGCCGCGTTATTTTAAAAAATTTATGTTTCACATCCTAAAATTTGTCACAACGAGGATTTTTGAGAAGCCCGAGATATTTTCTCGCGATAGCCAATCGATACCGAAAGAATTTGTACAATAAATGAAATCATGAATTTACTTTTTTCCCATACATTTTGCGTTCGAATAAAAGAAATAAAAAGATAAAAAAATATAAAACAGAAAAATAAAAATGACACAAGTTGATTTAGCGATATCACACTGAAATATGTTATCGCTCGAGAACTCTCGAGATAGCTCCTTTATCTTTCGTGCGTTCTAAACATATATGTTGTGTGCGTGGAAAAAGAGCTTATGCTACGTTTTGTTTTCCGACAATATGTGTATCACAGAATTAAATGTCATAAAATTATTAGATTTGTTGTGGAAGTGTAATATAATGAATTGTATACGCGGGAACGATTTTAGCAAAAAGTATACATATTTTCCTTACACAAATTTATTATTTCTTTGAACATGTCACCGAGCACTCGTATATCCTGTACGATTAATCACTATATATAATTACCGGCAAGGAATTACCTTCCGTTCGTTCAGTATGCGATTATTCTGATATATGATGCTGTTTGGAATATTTTCAAATAACTACGATACTCGTCAAAATAATGATTCAGATGGAAACGTGATAACATTAGAATCAAATGAATATTCCCGCTTCTCGATTCACTCGCTCTCGGAGCCACTTTCGCCGCTCGCACTAGCAGAACCGCTGACGCTACCGGTACCGGATCTCGATCTTGACCGCGACCTGGACTTGGATCGCGAGCTCGACCGAGATCTCGACGGTGACTTCGCAGGCGTTCCCGAACGCGATCTCGACTTTGATCTGGATCTCGACGTGTTCCTCGATTGAGGACTGCCAGATCGAGATCGCGATTTGCTACGTGATTTAGATGGCGAACGCGACTGAGAACGCGAGCGCGATCGAGACGGTGATCTAGATTTGGATGGTGAACGTGAACGTGAATGCGACCGTGAACGCGACCTCGACCTCGACCTTGATCTTGACTTTGACCTAGATCTCGATCTCGATCTTGAGCCGGAACGAGACCGCGAGCGAGATCGCGACTTTCTACTAGACGCCCGCGAGGACGCCCTCGATGAGGCACGCGATTCTCCCTCGTTCTCTGCTTCGGAACCTGCGAACAACAATTTTCTGCTTAAAAATTTCGGAAAAATTTTCTAAGTAGTACCATAATAGCCAGTTTTCTCTATCGGCGAATATACGAACCTTTAACTGCTGTATTTCCATCCATCTTTTCCTCTTGTTGAATCTCTTGCTCCTCCTCCTCCTCTTCGTCTTCATCCTCCTCTCCCGGCGGTTCCAATTGTTTTTCTCGATATCTCTGCATTCTGAATTCGTTGGCATTTAATGGTCGGTGACGCACTATCAAGCGCGTGTTGTTTGGCTGTTGTCCGACCTTCTGGCGCCGTTTGCTCAGTCGCACGCGCGTTTCCAATTCATTGTAGTAAACCTGCGGTACACAAAAGGATTAACGTGACAAATCACAGAATCATATCGCGTGATATAATAGTGCATATTTGTCGTGTGTGCGTGTGTGTATGTACCCCATCTTGTCTTATCACGAGAAAATAATTCTCTTCATATCCTTTAGAAGCTTTGCTCTTCACGTTCCAATTGTATTCTCTTGCCATTTTATACTCATATTCTTCCTCATCGGCGTAATCGATACCAGCAGTGAAGTCTCGTCGGCGCTTTTCTAACGTTTCTTCCAACGGCAAAAAGTAAGCTACGAATTGTTCCCCACTCTCGTCCATTACACCTCTACAAAAAACATCGTTTTGATTATTAAAGGCAATAATATCCAAGTTCATCAATCGATCAGTTATCAATCGCAAAACAAATAATAGTTCTTTTCTTTTCAATGTATATTTTACTTTCTTTTCACATTGCAAATTACTGTGAAAGCTTACCGTATCATAGCTTGCGACATTTCTTCAATCTGTGCGGGTACAGATCGACCAGTTGGCGCAGGATCAGAATCAAATATGACTTGCGCACATGGATATTTCCACAACTAAAAATTATAGCAATGCATAATAACGATATTGAGTGATACATAATAACGATGTTGCTTACAATAACAGTCGCTGTAATACCTTAAAGTCTGGATATACTGGTAATATTTCTATAGGTACTACGTTCGGTTTACTATAGTGTCTTTCAATTGGCTTTTTATTGTCTTCGAAGGTCTTTTCTATAGCTTTTATTTGACTTTCGCGGTCCATATACAACGTTTCCTCCTGAATAAAAATAATTAAATTTTGTATTAAAAAATACAAGTACTACAAATTACATAGTGCAAAAAGCATGTCATACCTTAAAGTTCTTCTTGATACTGTAACCAACTTTAGCTTCGACCTTGTCCGCTGTTTGTGGCTGGAATCTAGTACTTTCTGTAGAAATATATTCTGTACGTCTCAACCACGAAACGCTCCTAGCATGATGCCGGGATCGTTTAGAGTCTTGTGGAGTAAGAACATCTTCCTCCAGCAACTTTTCATCGGCTGGATCTAATTGAGCATTTGGATCACCCGCATACGTGTCCTTATTTATCAAATCAATCTCTACACCTAAATCGTGTTCCGTCAATACTTCATACTTATAATTACGCTCTAATGAAGTCGGATTATACTGAATAAACCTACATTATATAAATATCACAAATTATTAAAGGCAAAAAACATAAGTAACAGTTTGCAAATCTCATCGCTCACCTGGTTGGTTCAAAGGGATATGTTATAAATTTCGGATCAAATGGGATATCTGGCAGTGTGTTGCAATATTTAACTCTGCATATGAGCTCGGATCTGGAAAAGTATGAATTAATGTAGCAGTGCTATAGTTGGATTTATTTATAAATTATCTATAAGTGTGCTTAATTTACCGCTTTTCCGCTGGCCTAGCCGGGCGTTTATCCCTGTCAGCTTGATTGCTGTTGGTTTGTATGGTAGGTGCCATTTTATCGTGTCGTAAACACGTCAATCGCAAGTCTCACATGGTCTCATATACATATATTTTAATCAACAACAGAATTCAAGGCTGATAACACAAACAGATTTGGTTTTTATTCCTAAACTGGCTGTACTAGTTAAAAAAGTATACCGAATGTGCCAATTGTGAATGTGTAATTCAAGAAGTATTCTTTATTGCAACGGAACTCATGCAAGAATTTACTGGCTGTGCTAATCTAAAGCCAGTGCAAGCAGTTTCAAGACTAATCAAATAACAATTTTAAAGCAAAAATAAACAAGTTAAGTAGTAAATATGTTAAAGGTAATTAAATAAATTTTACAATATTTAAATTTTAATACATACGATTAAAATTCAGCTGACTTAAAATCGTTGCCACTCACTATTGATAAAATAGTAAGTAATTAAATGTCAAATTCATCAAGGTTAGGAAATCTTATGCATGTAATAAATAACAATATGTAATACTATATAGCTTTTGAAAAATTTTTGGTGGAATTACAATTACACATTTATCTTCGTTAAATGAATCTTACAATTCCACAAGACAACACAACGCGCCATATTACTTTTGCACTGTAGCGTTCTTTATTGCCTGCATTGTCTATCTTCGCTTACACTAGTTTAGTTTTAGTGCAGTCCAGTGTAAGAACAGAACATAAACCTAATATAAAGCAACCACACCATATTATAAGTAAAAACAGTAAGTACGTCCCCACGCATAACCGTAAATATAATTGATTTAACCACGTTACCATATAATTCGCACGCAGATGGTAGGAGGGGAGATGCCACTTTTTTGCGCATGCGCGACGAATTCAGTAACATACGCATTGGGTGTATCCAGAAAGAATATGCTCTTCTATCCAAATAACGTACTTTTTTAGATTTGGGCACCGGATTAGTGAGGTTAAAAGTGTGAAAAAAAATTTATAATAAAAAGAGACTATTAGAAAAGAACTAAAACTTGTTATGACTCATGGCACATTTTATTAATTCTTAGGACTATCTCACACAAAATGCACAGCGTAGCATAAGAATAGTATAAGACCACTGGACCAATGAGCATCTTACGTCAATCAATATGGCGACTTTATGCTGGATGCTCATTGGTCCAGCAGTCTTATGCTATGCTTATGTTACGCTATGCATTTTATGTGCGATAGCCTTTAGACAATTTTTAAAAACATTTAAATATTTAAGTAACCCTTGTATTTAAATGTTTTTAAAAATTGTCTAAGCATATGTTACCGTTATGACGTAAACAAAAGCTAGAATAGGCCTATATATTGTGCTTGAAAAATTTTTTTATTGCATCAATGCGATAAATATTATTTATTTAACATATAAAGAATTATAAATAGTAATTTATAATAATATTTGTAATGTAATAAATATAAGTATACAAAATATAAAATATTAATAATAATAAAAGGAATAATAAATATTACAGGTCTGAAAACCTACTTATGAATCAAAAAACTTGAAATTTTTAAATTTTGTATTTAAAAATATATAAAGTAAATACAGCTAAAATATGAAACGAATTATAAGACTCAAAACCGAAAGTAGAACTGCAATCGAGATCAACAGACCTAATGAAATGTAAAATTCGAAAAGAGATATAAAGGAGAATAAACAAAACTAGAACTTTGTGTCATCGGAGATCCATAATACCAGAGACGGTTGATTAAACATGCGGAAAACTCAACTCTTTTTCATCAAATTTGCTTCGTTAACTCTTTTCCTGAATTTGCTCACGCAAGATTTTCAGCGAGTATAAGATATCCGCGATATGACGTCCTAATTTCTCGCGCGTTTCTCGCACGCAGGCGTTTCCATCGCCGCGTTATTGATTCGAATGCGCAAAACGCTGAGCGGCATTCTCAGAAACGCGGACGTCGTTCGCCGCATGAGAAAAGTTCCTCTACCTATCCTACATTTTCGTCGTAGGAATTCGACGCGGGTGTTTTAGGTCTGGAGGAAAAGCTGCGCTGCCAGGTGAGGCCCGGAAGACATGGTTGGGCCCAGTGTTTCCTTGTGACTAACCGTTCCGGAGGGTGGAACGATCGCCACGCAAGGCGCATCCTTCAGAACGCCTTCCGAACACGAGCGTACAAATACAGAACTCGCGACGCTGTGCAAGGTAAATAAAACGAATTGAAATACATATACCACGTACGACGGTTGCAAAATTACTCATTGGAAGTAACTGGAATGCAATATGGGGCGAGAAGGTATTACAGAAACAAAAAAATTAGCATGATGTGGATCATGTTAATACTCCAAGTATTACTATATTGCAGCTTGCGACATACCTTATTGTGCGATTTCTAATCTTCAATCTTTTCTTCTTGCAAAACTCAATCACGTCACCTCGCATATCTTTACAGGTGTATCCTGTGAGCCCTGTGGCAGGGCCCGGCGCGGCACGATCCGTATGGGAACTAAGCCCAGATCCCGACATGGTCGGGCATCTACCGAACAATCCGATATCCGGTCATCAGAATCACGGTTCTGGCAAGGATACGCGACAGAGAAATCGTCCTGACGATAACGTCTATGCGGACGAGGCTACCACTGGCCAGAGCCCTACCGACGAGACCAAACAGATCTTTGAATTGCTCAGGGCTGGGTGAGATTTCAGAAAAAGAGTAAACTTGCATAAAACTAAAAAGAAACAATTTGTTTGAAAAATTCGATGAAAAGATAGTAATCGGAAGAATGCAAAGGGATCGTTTGTATGTCGCAGTGAAATCGAAGCGGTCGAAGAGCTGGTCGAGAAGAACGGGCTGAACGTACTTAGTGCGAGGGACGAATGGGGATACACACCTGCTCATTGGGCTGCCTTGGATGGCAATGTTGAAGTTAGTCTCGAGAGATAAATTATGATTAAAATCGTTGTTTCTTAAAATTACTTAAACATGCTAGAGAACGTGAAACTTTTTTTTCGAACAGGTCATGAGATATTTGATAGAACGGAGCGGACCCGTCGATCTACCATGCCTTGGCACACAAGGACCCAGGCCGATACATTGGGCCTGTCGGAAAGGCCACAGTGCGATAGTGCAATTATTACTAAAGGTACTAAAGAAAAATTCCGAGATGCAAAAATTTCATGCATCTATTTCATCGCAATTTTCACGTTTCGTCGTGTTTCCATTTTCCTCAGGCGGGAGTCGCGGTCAACACGGCCGATTTTAAGGGCCTAACGCCTCTGATGACCGCCTGCATGTTCGGCAAATTTGCGACGGCCGCCTTCTTGCTAGGATCTAGTGCGCTGGGACACTTGACGGATATAAACGGTGACACCGCGTTGCATTGGGCTGCGTACAAAGGACACGCCGAGCTGATCAAGCTGTTGATGTACAGCGGAGTGGATCTGCAGAAACCTGATTACTTCGGTTCGACACCACTCCATCTGGCCTGCCTGTCTGGCAATGTCAGTTGCGTGCGAATTCTCTGCGAAAAGAGCAAGATTGAACTTGAACCGCGCGACAAAAACGGCAAGACTCCGTTGCAGCTAGCCAAGAGTCATCGCCACTCGGAGATCGTGCGCATTCTGCAGGCGGAACAGAAGCGTCGTGCCAGATGGATACCGCCCATCAACGAGCTATGGTTCGTGTTTCGGTTTTTCTAAGTAACAAAATAAAATATCGCGACAAAATGTGAAGAATCTACGTACTTTTGTTTTCAAGGGCACTGCTGTTTGGCGGAGCAGGTAACAGCAAAGGACCGTTGCTATTATTCATGATATCTGTCCTGTTGTGGGGATACCCGATGTACCTGTTAAAGTGCATTCCGTTAACGTGGAATCTCTTACGAGGCAGTCATTATTGCTTCATATACTGGAACATCCTCATGTGGATCTCGTGGATCGTGGCTAATAGGAGAGACCCCGGTTATGTGCCGCAAAACAGTGATACTTATTATAGGGCGATAAAACAGGTATCACGCGCAACATCTATAAAACAAACTTATTGTATTATTTATGCCCTGCGTTGTTTTAGATTCCGTACTTTGACAAATGGAAGAAGCGGAATGTTTTATTGTCGCGATTGTGTCACAGCTGCAGGTGTTTCAGACCTCTCCGGGCTAAACATTGTAGAATTTGCAACAGATGCGTCACGTATTTTGATCATCACTGTCCATTTATATATAATTGCGTTGGCCTACGGAACAGGTACGATCGATACAAGTTATACTTGCATGCGAGCGTCACTTTATTGTATTGCTTAACTTTTTAGCACTCTCTTTGTTTTCAGAATGTGGTTCTTCCTATTTGTTGCGTGGCGATAAATTGTTCTTTCACGTTATATTTCGCCTGTTATTGCATCGCAATTGAGGGAATTCAACTCTTATATGTTCTCGGTGTATTGGAGGCTCTCGTCTTTTGCGGACTTGGCTGGATATTAACGTGTACCTCGGTACATACCACATATTTACATATGCTGTTACATTTTAATGTACGAATTTTCTATCATTATTTCTTCTTAATAGGTCCTACATGCATGTATGAATTTGACTACCAACGAAATGTTCAATTATAAGAGGTACTCATATTTGAGGGACAAGAAGGGCAAATATTTGAATCCTTTTAGTCGAGGACCCATGCTTAATTTCATCGAATTTTTTCTCTGTCCACCGGATCATCAAACGAATGATCTTCAGCATTATCATATTCTTTCGGAGGATGTTATATAAGATTCGAAATATATGAACCTTAAAATTCACGCACTCTCTTGCACAGAGAAGCGCGATCACTACGTGTACAATGATACATTATTTTTTAAAGCTACATGTACATTTTGCACATAAAGAATATTATTATCACTTATGAAAAATTCTTATATTTCATAATTGATATCGCGCGATATTTTGCTGCCAGGACACAAATTTGCAAACAAATGTAGTCAAAAGTTTTATATAAGTTTATGTTTCAATAAATATCTCTTGTAAAATTAAGTTTCACAATTTATTAAATGTATTGTGGTTTACTCACATAGAGATTAATATAAAACACCGATAGTATAACAGAGACGAGAAAATCTTACTATACATATAAAATATACTGGTTATATAAAATGTTTTTAAAGTTAAGTTAAAAAATCGTCAACATGATTAAAATGATGTCATTTCTACCTATGATTTTCGCTTATGGATAAATAATTTCTTTAAAAATATATAAAGAACTACTCATATAAAATTTGAAATATTTCTTTGGTAAGATATACTGTCCTCTATATTATTAAAATACGTAATGGAAAATTACGATTTAGAGAGAGAAATTTCAATCTATATCGTAGGCAGATCAGTTAAAATAAAAATTGATACTCATGAATAAAGATCAATGGTTTAACATGCGTATAAAAAATTAATATATGATGTAAACTGTATAATAATGTATAATAAGACGGGTACGACTCACAATTTTTACTTTAATTCATAGCAAAAGTCATAATTCGGCGGTGGTTCGGGAATCGCGGGTGGGTCTTGTGGAATATCAATCCCTTCGGCGTCTAAAAGTCTTAATTTAATATCCATGGATAGTAAGGTCTCCAAGTCATTTTCAGCCTCTTTACTAGTCATTCTATTTCCTGAAAAAAAAAGCAAGTAAAAAATTATTCGCACGTGTATCGCTTAAATGTAAGCAAAATATGCGACGTACCGAGTAAAGCATTTATGCCGTCTGTCCAATAATCGAAGACTTGTTCATCAGGAGCAACGAAATCAAGACTAGATACTTCAACGGAGTCCAAGGCTAAGGAAAAAGCCAACTGATGTGTAGTTTTCCGCCTTTGCAAATCTTTCATATGCGGACAATCCCTGCCAGTTAATAATCCTCGAATCTCGACTACTGCTAATTTCGTAGGAAGTTCGTCTATCGTTGGCACCGATTTTTCGTCACAGTCTCCATAATGGAAGACTTTGTGATTTGGCGATAAGCGTACGTACCAAAATTTATCTTTAATCCGCTAAACATAAAGATCCTTATTTAAAATTTCATAATTTGTAACATTGAATATGTATTTTAGATCAAAATGATATATACTTGGCCTCTGGCACTATATTTCATGAATCTGGTACCCTGTACCAAAAATCCTAATCGTTGCTGTTGAATTAGTTCTAAGATTTCAGGAGTAATCTGTTCTCTAAGTTCAACAATTGGTCTTGCGTGGCTTTCCCATTCCTCTCTGTTCGTCCTCTCCTGTTGCCAGAGATTAGTGATTGTCGAATAGGGCAGTTGTTGTAACTTATTTTTGAACTTATCCAATCCTGTGGGCTTGCATTGAAGCGCCCTAGTAATCTGCTCGCGCACAACAGAGAAAACTTTGACGAAATCTTCCGTAGTTGCTCTCATTTCCTTCCATGTCTTGTTTAATAGAACTATGCAAACGCAATAGAATTCTTCGAAAGGATGATCGTGTGTAAAGAACATTGGATGATAAGACTGACCCTGTTCGCTGGGAGCTTCACCAATGCGTAATACCTAATTAAAATAATATTCGTTCATTTTACACATAATGTGCATTAGAAGTATAATTTAATTTTTTTAATTTTTTAAAATCTACCTCACCTCGCAAAGCAATTTTACAAGTTCAACACTTGTTCTGCCGAAAGGACATTCATGCTCGTCTGCTCTGCACGAGTTCTCGAGAACGACCTTCGTGTAAGCCTCAGTATGATTACGCGCAAAGTATACCATACAGTCCAATGCAAGCATTCCCGGTGGAGTCTCGGTAAAGTCGAGAGCAGGATTAATATCGTACTTGAAACCCAATTTCTTGTAATCTTTAGCGAAAAGTCCTTGCTTGCGAGCGGTTACATCCCCACTATTCGCACCTTCCGTGTCAAAAGCGATCTTTCGAAGTTCCTTAATTTTATCATGTGCATCTTGATCTTGTGGATCCATCTTCATCATCATTCGTTGTTCCAAAAGACTTAGCATTAGCGTCTGCAGTACATAGAGTTGATGTGCCATTTCCGCTCCGACCTGTGAAGGATATTTTTAGAAGAAGCGATAAAAACATTGGCTAGAAATAACTCTACTATGCACGATTACAGATACATCAATAAAAATAAAATTTCTGTTTTGGTCTAATATTTGAGACATGCGAAACAACGCGTACATTTATATCACAAAGTAAATAAATAAAGTTTCAACTCATAACAAATGTTTGTTTTGATGATTAAGTCACGTGTAACTGTTATATGACAGACAAAACAACTGTTATGAAACCTAGTGAAGTAACACAGATTGTTTCCATCATTTTAAGTAAATTAATTCTTCATATAAAGAGGATACAAAGGTAACTGCACAAAAAATACTAATTAATGTCATTCAGTTATTACCTGTCCAGTAGACTGTATGACATTTGTCAGGAATACATTTCTGACTTGCTTAGACTGTAACGTCGCAGAAACCGCTCGCCTTTTGTGCAGATCAGCCTTCAGAAATAGTGCATTTATTAAAGCTATTGCATTTTGTTGAATTTGCGGATTCATGCATTGTAAATGCATTACAAGATTGGGAAAAGTGACTTCTTTTTCCACTTGTCCATATTTTCCTGTTGAATTCAGGACTATATTTTCTAAGATACTCAAAGAGGCTTCCACTATACTGGTGTCCTGAGTTACCGATTGGTTATTCACATAGCTCGCCACTTTATTGATAAAGGGCGTTTCCAATATATCAAACGATACAATTCCATGATCCATTAATTCCACAAACGATTGAAGGGAATACGCAAGCGTATTTCCCTTATATTTTCCACCTTCCACCTAATAGAGCAATTGTCACTGTTAAGAAATACAATTAAAAGCTATACATTATATTATTGTATGAAAAGCTTCGATGATACCTGTGAAATAATTAACGCCAATCCTTTCTTGTTTATAAACTCCAAAGCAAAAGTCATGTCTATGCTGAGTGTACTTAGCTTCTGTAGAGCTGTTACTTTCTCTTCTACCGTCCCATTATTAAGTTTAGCCAAAATATCGCTCGCTGTTTTCGAGGGTGAAAACTCCAATCTGAGAATACTGCCATTCTTCACCTCGTTTCTATTTTTCTCCGTAATGTAATTCTGATTGTTACTCTCCGAAAATTGTAAAGAGTATGACTCTGCGTCAGACAAGCCCCATCCGTTACACAATTCCTAAAATTAAAACAAAACGTTAATCATTAATATTAATATTAAGTAATTAGCAATGCTATTCTATTATCTTTTCTTATATTAATTAAGCATAATTAATAATTATCTAATCTACTAATTTTCTCATGTAGAATATGTCTGAAATACAATGATATAACTGGAAAAGAAATCATTTCTCGTGGAAATAAGTCGAAAGAGTAAAACTTCCTTGTAGGACGCTTTGAGGAAAATTTTGAGAATTGGAGGATTCATTCAGATGCACCTTGTGTAACCAGTAAATTAGGACGCCATATGATACGTAATGAGATTCTAGGAGCGCAATAAATCAACTGCACCTGTATAATTCCGGCCAAAGGTTGCTTCTGATTGAACTCGATGAGCTGCGGCACCTGATCGGTCATCTGCACGGCGATTTTCACGATATTCGAATCCTTCTGGACCGGCATTTTGATCGCCTGTGTATACATAAAAGGAGCAAGAACGAGCTCCGTAATAATTTCGGAGAGACGGGCGCGAAAACGGTGCTCCGTGCCCAGTTTGTTTACAATTCGTTGGCGAGCTTTGACGTCTCCGCTGTCATAACAATCCCGAGATGCAATTGCAGTCGGTCACGTGACCGCGAGGTTAGCGCAGGCGAGCCCGCTTCCGCCCGTCACCGGAAAACGACGTAGCACATGACGGGACCGCCAATTCAACTTTCACGGCCGTTAGTGGTTGGAGGTCATTCTGAAGTGAAATTGTGAGAGAAGATGCGATATCTCGAGACTAATTTTTCTTATTTAAGAGGTACGTTCCAAAACCCTACCCGGGTACATTATAATAGAGTACTAATAGTACTAATAAAGTACTATAGCATATACGTGACTCTCTCTCTCTCTTTTATTCTATTTTAAAACGTATTCAAGAAAGCATAATTTGCGTGCATGGGATGAAATAACATCGGAAAGACGTTTAATCAGATTTAAAATGTTTTCTAATAAAATGTCTGATGTTTTTCAACTCTCGCTATACACTTGTAAAAAATTGAATTTACACAATTTACATACATTTTTTTGACGCTTTAAGTATGTATTATGAATCCATCTTCTAATACATTACCTTTTAATATAGTTTATGCGTAAAACTTTACTGTGTGCACGTAGATCCGCGCAATCTGTCCGCCAAGCTACAATCGAAATCTCATTTCCTCAAGACGAGAGAATGAACTGGGTGATGGAGTGTTTTTCTTACGGCTTGAAACCAGGGACACGTAGAAAACGAAGTAATAAAGACCAATTTGCTGGCTAAGTAACCAATGCGTGGGCTTCGATTAAAGTATATCTTCTGTTACTCCAGGAAAATACGAGAAACGGCGCAAATGCGGGCAGAAACGGTCCTCGAGGAGAATACTCTCGTTTTTGCCATGATAGGATTAATCCTTCTCCGTAGGACGATGGTGCGACATCGTTTGCAAGATATGACGAGTGACCCAAGAAAACGAAATACGTTTTCCCTTCGTCTTGCAGTATGCATCGTCCTGTACATCAGCAACGTTGCCTCAAGAGGTAAAGTGATTAAAAGAAGTGTATATATATTAATTAATGGGTTGTGAATTAATGAATTATAAAAAAATGTTCTATAACTTTAAATATCAATATATTAAAATAATTGAGAATTAGTTGAATCAGTTAATCTATAACGTTGTCCACCCAACTAATTCCAAGGGACTAGAACGTCCTACAGATCCTTTGGAAGTTTGTGCTGTGTGGGTTATAATTGATGAATTATTGAATATTGAAAACTATTTATTGTAGAAATTGAAGAAATTGATGATGGAACAATGATGGTTGTGCTCAACCGAGTGGACAATACATTCGAATTGCTAAATCGAGCGATCGCTGAATTGGAATGGCAAACTCTTGCAAATCGCTCGATTGTATCGTCAGATATATATATGCATTTTGTTCATCTGAAACTAAAATTAAGGGATGAATGGTGCACAAAATTGATGGATTATCAAAATGATGGCCTATTTGCCAACGGAAAATTGCTGAGCTTTTTGTGCAAAGGACCAAAATATACTGACGAAATAGCAAGGTACGATAAACATTTGATAATCACAGTTGAAAATCCTCTAAGTGTTTAAATCGTTAAATTCAAACCAATTTTTATTTTTATTGTTTCTTTTTGCAGAAAAATTTCTGTTATCAAAGATTTGTTGTCATCCACATATAATTCTGCGCATATTTGCAAAATTGAAAATTACACACAAAGATGTTACAAAAATGAATTGGACGTGGGAAAGTTAATGGCAACTTCGAGGTGCGTTACAGTACTTTATCTAAATTATTAAATTTTGATTAAAGTTACAGTTCTCAGAAATATGATCCGACAAAGAAGAAATATCGGATATTCTTTTTTGAAGTATATTTGTTTATTTAGAAACGAGAAGGAATTACGTTGGGCTTGGACTGCTTGGAGAAATCGAATGAGTCACACAAAGAAACTTTATGGACAGTTAGTGAATCTTCAAAATACTGCTGCGCGAAACAATGGTAACATACCAATAATTTATACTAAATTATTTATTAAGATTTAAAAAAAAAGAGAGAATTATAATTGTTTTTACTTATAATAGAATTAATAGTAATTGTTTTACTGTATAAGGTTATATTGATATCGGTGAATATTGGAGAGAAGAATACGAAATTCCAGATTTGGAAAACATTTTTGAAGAAATGTATCGACAAGTTGAACCTCTCTATCGTCTTCTTCACGCCGTCGTGAGATTTCGACTCGCAAAATTGTACCCCGACGTTGTTGATGTGTCTCGGCCAATTCCCGCTCATTTATTAGGTATAAAATAATTCATTAAAGATAATTAAATAATAAGAGAACAACGAAGCAACTTCTGTCTTTCGGCGTTATAGGTAACTTGTGGTCGCAAAGTTGGGAAACATTGATCGACGTAGTATTTTCAAATTATACCGCGGTCATGCTGAATCTGACGGATTCGATGATACAAGAAAATTACAACGTAATTAAAATGGTTAAAACTGCAGAAAATTTTTATATAACTCTCGGATTTCCACCGTTACCGTCAGAATTTTGGAAAAACTCTATTTTTGAACAAGAAACTGACAGATCTAGCTGCCATGCAATTGCAATCAATATGTATAAAAAGGATGATTTCAGGTATTTTTTAATTAGAAGTTATAAGAATTGATGTTTAAATTCAGTTAAAATTAATTGTGTCGTTATTTTAGAATTTTTGCGTGTTTAGAAACACAACCGCAAGATTTCAACGTCATTCATCACGAGATTGGTCATATTCAGTATTATATAGCATATCAAAATCAGCCATCATTTTTTAAAGTATTTAAAAGTGCTTTTAAAATTAAATTGTTATATAATATTGATTTATTTATATTATAAATTCGAGCTACACTTATCGTTATCTTGACAAGAACCAACTTAATATTTCTAACAAACTCCTTATCATAATAATTTTTTTGTTTTAATTTATGTGAAAAATATGTGTTAATATATATATATATTATTTAGAATGGAATCAACAGTGCTTTTCACGAGTCAATAGGCGATGCTATTTCATATGGTGCAGCTTCTTTTCGACACATGCATCGTCTGGGATTGATACGTAACGTGTTTGCATCATTTGGTAATTCGTCTGAAGCAAATTCGTGTTTGCAAGATTCAGTGGAAATAGTTTTTCTTCTAAAACAAGCTTTACTTAAAATACCGCAACTATCCAATGGATTAATAATAGAGAAATGGAGGTGGTCTGTCTTCTCTGGTAAGATACAACCATCGAAATACAACACATTCTGGTGGAACTTGCATCGTCGATACATGGGCATCGTACCGCCATCATCGAGATCCGAGAAGTTCTTCGATCCTGTGGCAAAATTCCATATCGCCCATAATATACCTTATGCCGGGTAAGTTCAAGCGATTCGATGTATGACAAAAGATGTATAAATGAAACTAACAAATAATTGATATCAATAGATACTTCCTTGGAAACTTTCTGCAACTTCAATTATTTCAAGGAATGTGCGAAGCATCTTTGAATCTACCAATTAGTTCCACATTTAATTTACCTCTTCACAAATGTGACATTTATGGCTCAAAGGACGCAGGAAAGTTCTTAAGGTTGGTAAAAGTTTCAACTGCACGAATTCTTACAAATTAATAGTTTTAATTCTGGTTTTTTTTTTTTCAAAAATAAGGGAAGGAAGTAGTAAAAAAATAACTTTCCTACAATATGTATCTAAATGCTTCATTCGTTTGTGGAGTACATGTACAAAAAAGCTGTACGAACGTATGTAAAAAAGTGATTCTAGCTTATTTTATGCTTCCAGGTCGATTATGAAACTCGGAAGCAAAGCAAATTGGAGACATGCGCTTCATGTGACAACGGGATATTCCGAGTATAGTACGGAACCGTTCTTGACTTACTATAAACCGGTCCGTGAATGGCTGCAATGCGAAATTGACCGTCATAGGATTCCAGTTGGCTGGGATTGAAGTGAATCGGTTCAGAGTTTTCTCACATGAAAACTCGCGCTTATATCTCGATTTTCCTTCCCTGTATGTTCAAAAATTGTACAGATTACTTCGTTGTATTCTGGAGTGACTAAGCGATCGCTTGTGATTGCTTGCATGTTGTCACTGCTCTGTTGTATTTAATTCTTGTTTCGAGCCCAGACCTTGGTTCGTAAAAATGTCGAATTCTTCTCGACTTGTGAGAGCATTATGGACATCGTTTAACGTGATAACCTTGGGACATCTGCAATACAAATTAATGAGATATGTAACAGAGCTTACCATACAAACCGTAGATACAAAAAAGTATAATTACTCATTTCCGCCACTTCTTTCCCAAGCTCTTGCCAATGACGATCGAGTGAGATCTTCCACGAAACATTCGACAACCTGAACACAATTATAATTTTGATAAAAATGCAATTTTTATTTATATTTTAACACTGGGTATAATTTGTGTAAAAAAAATTTGTTACCCGCATTATTACACGACTAGCTGTACAATATAGAACACCAGGGATAATCTCTTCTGGTCCAATTTTGATGCCAATATCTCGCGCGGTGTCGCACACGAAATTATGAAACGGCAGCAGATCTTCGTCAAGTTCAATCGGTATTAATGTGGAATTGGTTGAATTACTATTTTTATCACTATCATTTTTTCTCCGATCAATTGTGATTCTACGTGGACTTTCCTTAACAGTCTCGACATCGATCTCTTCGTCATCAATATAATTATCTGATTTATGATTAGACTCTTGCTGACAGGTCTGCAGCCACTTTTGCAACGCAATTGATTCCGTATACGTGGACAAGATTGTTGCAGATGTCGTGGTACCGGGTTTTTTCGTATCACTCATTTCTGCTATTTCCTGTACGCCAAAAACATTTTGACTCGGTGTGTAGCCGTATAATCTTGCGTACAGTATAATCTCCTTAATGCTCCACAGTTGATCAATTGGGAGCTGCTTCATCCGTAGGAAGTTTCTAATCGTCTTCGCACGATACCACTCCATAGATCGTTGTTTACCGACGTTATACGCAAAGTATTCTTCCTCGCTGCAACACGCGTAAGGATGTAGCTGTCTGTACTCAGGATCGCGAGCGTCTTGCGTAATAATCGGCAATCGGCGTATGATAAATCGTATCAGCGCCTCCATATCGGTGATATTCACTGTGTCGATCGACCGAAGAACCGCTTCGTACAGATCCTTCTTACTCTGGATTTTGAATTTATCCTTGCCCAGTGTAATTTTCGCTCGCTGCACGACGGTCTTCTCCTCCGATCTCGCACACGATACAGTCTCTTGTTTACCAGTCAACGAATTGCTCCTCGTCGCCTCGGCGTATCGCGGATCGCGCGAATCCGCTATTTTCAGGATCGGCACACTCTCGTTAACATTTAGTAGCAGACTATTAGCGTCTTTCAGTTTGAGTACAGCAGTCTTTTTGTTGTTGTTAACTGTATCTTCTTGCGAATTTGACTTAACGTTAGGCAGTTTCTTCAGAATGCTCACACCCTGAGGGACGCGAACGTCCCTCGAGACAGAAACTTTCACGTCACCATCGATGAACATTTTTGAGTTTTTGTTAGATTTTGATGGAAAAATATTTGTGAGTTCCACTGGTATTGATTTCTTATCTTTCAATAGAAGTACATGCTTGTTGGTCGATGACGCGAATATACTCGACGATGGTATGGAGATGTGCAGAGGTTTTAAATGCGAATTACAAGTTTCCGAAGAACTTGCGGTTTTCTGTAAATTATTAAAGCAATCGAGCGAAGTACGAGACGGTTTGCAGAAACCATTAGTCATCGTTACTGTATCTTTGGCCAAGACAGTGTCTAAAGTCCTGAAAGCATCATCACTTTTAGACCTTTTTGCCTGCAAAGATTTTGCCGTGGCGGACGATGGTAGACTATTATTCTCTTGGAATGTGTTTACTGATGCCACTAGCGAATCATCTATCGTTGAGTTTGAAGCTGCTAAAGGCTGGTAATTGCTGGAAGACTGGATACCATTAAATCTATGCGAGGTAACTATATCAGATTTCTTACTACTATTCTCGACTGTTGACGAATTGATCGCGAATGTTGTACAGTCATTTTCCGGATAGTGCTCTACAGTTATATTTCCTTCTTTTACAGTACAATGACCAGAGTTGAAATACTGTCTGCAACAATAATTATGATCATGTTCTATAAATATCGTTTCTCTATGTGTATCGTTGGCTATATGAGTGATTGCCTTAAATTCAGTTTTTATTCCGACGTTTTCTGAATTTTTTAACAACATTAAATCCAATGGTGAATTCAATTGTTCCTGTACTTCTGAATCAGATATTTCTTCTTTCACTTGCATTTCTTCGGAAGTGTTCACGGTAAGCCGTGACATTTCCACGAATTTCGTCAATTGTTTCCGAGTAAATTCGGAACTATTGCCATCATTCGGTTCTCTCTTTGCAGAAGTATCATTAACGGAAACCTCGATGGATTTGTCGTTATTCTGCTCCAGATTATGGGATTCCGTATGAATCCACACGTCTACAAGAGTCTCCGAGCCCAGGGTTTGTAATCCTGTGTAGGTACGATCCAGTTTCAAGTGATGAATTATGTCCGTAGGTTTATTTAAAGTATTCTTAAAATGCAATTGTACTCTAACAGGGAATTCGCCCCATCCGCGTCTAGACAGATGAAACGGGTACGACGTGACCTCAACGATGTTGTTTGGACAATAACTAGGGTGCAGGAAGAACCTCACCTTACTGACGAAAGTACTGATGTTGGCATTCTCATCTTTGTCACCGCGCACATACATTGTCCACTTGTGACTAGATGCATCCTCTCGCCAATCTGGCGGAATCCACTTGGAAATATTGCCGACAATAATACGTTTGCGGACTTTATGGCTATTTCCACGAGACGGACATATCTTCTCAGGCACACTGCTCTTTGGCGGCACGTAACGAGGAATCTTCCGAGGTTGAGACTCTTCATCCAATGTTTTTCGTTTCTCACCTTGTAATGCGCCACCATCATGTTTGTTTGCATTTTCTTCGATTTTAAGCGTGTTATTAACTGTGGTGCTTGCATCTGATGCGAGGAACTCATCATTGTACAAAAATCGTGGATCGGTGGACGTCGACGGCACTGCAAGATCTATGCAACTAGTAGATCTAGGACATTTCCCAAGTACCGTTTTAATCGCGGGATGAATCCTCGTCTGTTTTGTTGTCTCCGCAGCTTGGGAAATTTGACACTGCTTGCGATTATAAAAATTAGAAATTATGACGTAACGCAACAGATGAAAGATCTTCAGAGTTTTGTGTAATCTCTCCTGTATCTCTAAAATTTCCTTTTCCTTTAAATCAATCTCTTGTGAAAACTCCTTCTCTACTATTGCAGTTATCTTTTTTGCGGTGGTATTTCTTGCTGGAAAAAGAGAAAGATGTTAAAAACGATTAATTTGACTGTAAAGCATTTGATCAATCAATTACAAAAAACTATGCCACTGACTGCAATTTACTTGTTACTTCTTTTCAATAAAGAAAGAGAAAAAGAACGCTTTGCTGCATTTGTAGCACCACTTAAATGGATTGCAACCTCTAACTGCAGTTCACTTAATGCTACAAATGCTTCGAAGCATTTATAGTGCCAAGCGAATCGCAGCTTCTGTTTGCTTGCAAAATCATGATATATTATCTATGATTAAAAAATCTCCTAAATTTACTAACGTTTGACAGTTCAATTTTTTGTTCATGTACACTAATTCTGTTAGAAATTATTACTAGTAAAATCAATACGTTTACCATTTTCTTCGTAAATCTGCTGAGCTTGGTCGTCAGTGGTTGCGGAGACATAATCAGGATCCTGACCGTTTAGCGATTCTTCAGGCCCACTCATTTATTGTGTTTACACTTTGCTTAAAAGAATAAGAGTCATTTCAACACATAACACACAGCGGTTCTAGTCGGGCGGGTATTGACACGGCACTTAAAGACACAAAATGACATCGAGTAACAATCTCTCGACATGTGTATATTTAAAAAAAATTAGATCTAATGTATTTCCTTTACTATTCAATAGAATCACCGAACCTTCACTCATAGACACATATCCTATCGCTCTTGTAAATACGTATAAAAATTTCGGAGAAACTTATTAGCAGAGGTTAGAGCCGTCGTATTTTCGTTCGTGCGAGCGAAGAATAATTTAGGAGAAAAAACACTGACACGTCCGCGAAGATCAGATAACGTACGTGCGTTCGCCGGAATGTCGAATTGATATCGACAGAATACGATCCACATCGTCGCAGCCCAACCGCGTTTGGCACGCAAGTATCGTGTATCGCGCCATATTGGATACCGATGTCAAGGTAGCCAACTTCGATCACTGATCAACTGGTCTGGTAGCAGAGAGAAGCCTTCTCTAGGGACAAGTCGATCTTAGCGCCTTCTGTTCTAAAACTAGATTACGCGAACTAAAACTGGTGACGTACGAGTCATTTAAATTTTATATTAATTAACTTGTTACTAATAAAGTGCACAAAATTTGAAATGACTTGTTAAATAAATCTTCGCCTTACTAAATCGATGAGTCTACGATATACTAAAAATGATAGAAACCGAAAAGATTAGCACAGACTAGCACAGACAGATTAGCACCCCTGACGCGAGGTGAGGGGACGCGTGGTGAGTCGCGAGTAGAAGTCCTACATCGCATAGAAATCTCGCCGATCTATTCGGTACATTTCAATCAAGCGACGTATCGATTTCAACGATACACAGTAATTCAGAGACAAGAGATATCCGCGATAAATCGGCAAATTTTTTTTCGTAACAGAAAACTCGTTTTGTGATAGTGGGGGGCTTCGCCCCCGGGACCCCCACGCGATTAACTTAACTTGTATCCTTTTTCAATTTCGCGCACTTTATGACGCTGCATGCTCAGCTGACCTGTGTTACGTCACTGCGCATACTCAGACAGCCTATACATCGTCGGTATAACAGGTTTCCTAACCCCGAAACTGTTAATTTTCAACACGTTATAACTTTTTTTTAAATAAAGAGCGACAATTTTAACTTACATATTCGTGTTTTACGAACCAAAATACGCAATATAGTAAAGTTTCAACAAAAACGGTGAGGAAGCCCCCTCCCCTTCAGTATTACCCCATATGAATACATATTTACTTGCGTTTGGACAAATAATTGCAATACAAAATTTTAGACAGAGAGAATATTTATTATGTTTCACGTCCCTCGTAATTTACAAATGACAGTATTTCGACAAAAATTTTAATTTTTTGTCCCTATTTTTTAATAATTCGCCATTTTTTAATCTGAATTTGGATACCAAATTCAAAATCAGCAATGCTGAAAATCCTCAAAAGAACAGTTTTGTTCACATTTTGACTTTTTGCTATTGTCTCGTTGTCAACACGAAATCAAAATTGGCATGCGTCCAGTCAAAAAAACCTGTGCTACACTTCACAGTATTGTCACATGGTTTTTTGCATAACATTAAAATTTAAGGTTCAAGCTTTAATTTAAACTCACATAGAATATTCTATCATGTCCCGTTCCTTTATGCAGAGGTCAAAAGTGCCAAAATCGGATGTTTTTAACTATTTAACCTCATTTTTCTCAAAAACGTGACGTGATGGAACATTTTAGGTTTCAGATTTGTGATCTATGGGAAAAATCCTATCGAAATAACCTATTATTGCTTTTGTGACAAAATCAGTGTTGACTAGTGTAATTAGATCATATTTATATCGATATAGTGCAAGTTTCAACATAAAAAACTTAAAAAACTCGTTTTATGCTACAGTTACCTTAATTGCGAGATCTTCCTATATACCAAATAATTATACCAAATTTAGTTTTATTAGTAGTTGTGCAATTGAGAAGATTCTATTAAAAAGTCGAATATGTACAATAAACTTTTATACAAAATTGTGTTTTCACTGCATTTTGTTTACATTTATATTTTCACAGGGAATAATTTAGTAAAAATATATAAATATAAAATCACTTTATCTTAATTGATAAAATTAATTTATTGTATACTTATACAATATAAAAATATCTTTATTATACTTATATTAAACTTATAAAAAGATAAACACACTATCACCATCACAAATACAATTAAAAAGGTTGATGATGACTAAGCGTTCATTAAAATATTTTAAATAAATATTCACATATCTTTTATACAAGGTACATATAATTAAGTAAAAAAATTACATAAAATATTTTAGCACTAGACTGGCTATTAAAACAAGCTTAATATAGTATTTTTTTATAGTATTATTTAATATAGTATTTTTCAGACACTTCTGAAAAACAACCTTGTTATTATGATTGTTCCGATATTCATTATCATTACTGAAAATATACATCACGTGTGCTATAAATTTTCAGTACTGGTAATGAATATTGGAATGTAGCCTATTTGTGTTTTCTTCTCACATAAAAAACATGAGAAGAGGGATATATTTCAAAACTACCATTTGTTTTGGAAAAAAAGATTCATATTTCCATTTTTAAATAATTTTAAATATATAGAAGTGCAAAATTTTATCTTATTATACTCTGTTTTGAATTGTAGTACTGTTTATCATTACCATTTTTAATTCATGCTTGTATTAAAAAAAAAAACCTTTAGAGATCTTGTATAAAAGAAAACCTATTAATATAATAAACCTATAAAAAGAAAAATAATTTTTCCAAATCTATAAGAGGAAAAAGATATTTTTTTCCAACCTTAGAAACATTACAAACAGTGAAAAGTATTAAAATTTGCATATATGTACTGTAAATAAATAGAGCAAACGAAAATTATTGTAGATAGTAATTAGACAAAAGACATGCTTCGTTAAATTAGATCCTGCTACTGCAAGATGTTATTTACGAACGGAATTAATATACAGGATGTCTGGTGACTAACGCCCAAGCTTTCGTGTGCAGGTAGAAAAGGTATCGGACACCCTGTGTACATACACACACATATATATATCTATGTGTGTATAAATATATACGTACATACTCTTTTTAATTTTTATAAAACATAAGAAAAATATGATGATTGATTTCTTTATGTCCTACAAACAATCAACTATATTTTTAAGTCAAATAACATATATGTACATTACGAAAGAAATCCATCACTATATTTTTCGTTACTACAAATTCAAGTATCTGAACAAATAATTTTTTATCTTTTCTCAATCATTAATCAGTCATATTTTAATACTGGTGAACAAAGACTAGTGATTCTTAAAGTCAATCACAGCTAAATAGTATATTTCCATGACTCTTCTTTTAAATTCATATTTTTAGGAAATTATTATAAAATTGTAGCTAAGTATAAATCCTAAAAATATCAATTTAATGCAATTTAAAATTTTTAAGAAAAATTTAATAAATTTTTACATGAAATTAAGGCACTTGACTCCTCTCACCCCATATTAATTATATTAAGATAAAATTCTCACTTTTAATTCAATATGGGCAGAAGAGTACACTTAATAATATTCTTCTTCAAAATTCTTATACACACTAGCCTTTAATTCACGATATCATATTTTTTCCACTATATTTTTCATATTACTTTTATCATCTGCTATCAATTAATAATAAAATATATAATTAAAGTTTTACGTTTTTTTGCAGCAAATCAATGGAGTTGCGTGATTTTTTGACCAATCGAGGAAGAAATCAGCAATGTTGATGACGCAGTGTATCATAGCGAGACAGTCTTCTTCGGCTGAATGATTTGGGAAGCTTGAATTGAACATATATTCATAAATGTCACGGAGTTTCAAGCTAATCGGCTTCTCACATTCAAAATTTAATCTTTTCCTTGGATAATTTTTCTTGAATGGTCGCTGCGCAGAAACATTCTTCATTATTTGGTTCAATGGCGTTTTTTCATTCGCTTTTTGTATGGGATTCTCTGATGATTGGACATTAACATCATTGATATATTCCTCTGATTTTGAATTGTTTATAATTTTAATATATTTATTATCACAGGGAAGCATTGTTTGTGCAATAGATGTTGTTGCGACAATTTTAGGATCTTTTTCTGTCATCATGTCCATATCTAACATGGAGAGTGAATTGTTGTACTCATCATTCAATAAATCTTGGATAACCTTTGGTTCAGAGTCTTTTTTTTTGAAGAAATCTTGAAACATCTTCCATGTATCAATGCAGAGGATTTCATTATTAAAGACCTTTAATGGGAAAAAATTATTAACAAATAAAATAAAAGATTATATAAAACCTAAATATTATGTAAATCAATTACCTTATTAATACGTTCAAGTTCCCCCAGGAATATTGGATAATCAAATTTGTCGCCGTTATGTGCTGCGAAACAAATTGGTGGTGTAAGACGTTGCAAAAAGTATATTATTAACTCATAAAGTTCACTTTCGAAAGGCTGCAATAGCTGCATATCCTTGTTACACAATTCTACAAAATCATAACAAACTAATTACATTACAATAAAATTATTACAATTATTAAGTGTTGCAATTGTAAAAGTACTAACAGCAGTAGATAATTGTAAATTGGATTCTTTTCTCCACTTTTAGTCATTTATATATTAATTAGTCCAGATAAAATAACTCACTTGTTAAGTGCTCCACATTTGGCGGTATAACTCTCTGTGGATTAATTGGGAGTACCAGCTTATGCAAGACTCTTGGCAAAGAATGTTTGTTGCTATTGCACAACGACTCTCTTGAGACGGCGACTAAAGCGATTTCTGTAATTCTTGGCAAGATCTTCCCTTGGATCAGACCAGTTGTTTCTAGATCAAAGAATACAAATGTCTGGATTTCCATGGTAATTTCCTCGATTGTACATCAATACTCTCTTTTATATCATATCTTCATTATCTAACCTGTTAGATAATGATAGCCTAACCTGTAACAACGACATTAGTTATAATCAACAAATAACGAATATCCAATTTTAACTTTTCAAAACCTTTCTTTACGCACATAGCATCTGGTAGATTTTCGTCGAGTTGAAATTCATATACCAAACATTTTTTTCTAACATGCAATATTTTATACTGTCAAGTTTCTACAATAAATAAAATTGTAAAATTAAAGCCTTTCATAAAATTAAAAACCTTTTCTGGACTTTTCCTTTTTCTTTTCAATGCTTAATTATATGTTTATTTCATCCTGAATATAGAAAATGCAGTAGAAATGCAACAAAACATTATCCTAAGAAACAGATCTATATATGTTATTCGTTTCTGTGATTATAAATGCATTTATAATAAATTCCATTATTTCTAAGGCTATCACATAAAATGATTTAAATGCAACATAAATCTCACATAGATTTACAATATAAATATAAAATTAATTTCATCCCTCACATAAAAATTTTATCTTTTATAGCTGAATTCTTCGTACATGATCTCTTCTCCTTTCTTCTCTACGGCTGAAATCACATGATGCGGAATAGAAGTACGGAATAAAGGTTGCGTTCCGATATTCACTGCCAGTACTAAAAATCTATAGTTTACGTCACGTATACTATAGATCTTCAGTACTGGCAGTGAATATCGGAACGCAGCCAGAGAGTGCGTCATAGAAACAGCCAATCAGAGTTTTGTCGCAGTATCTACGACATTTTCTGCAAAGCTCTAATTGGCTGTTTCTATGACGCACTCTCTGGGTTTGTTCGCGTCGCAATACCCCAATATGCTTCTACTCACTCCAATACGCTCCAATCTATAGTATACGTAACGTAATACTATAGTTTGGAGCGTATTAGAGCGAGTAGGAGCATGTTGGGGCAAGCGACGCGAACAAACCTAAAGTCGCGTATTGTTAGGGTTATAGCACACAAAATGCATAACGAAGCATAAGCATAGCATAAGACCGCTGGACCAATGAGCATCTTATGTAAATCAATATGGCGACTTTATGCTGTGTGCTCATTGGTTTAGCGGTCTTAAGCGGGAAACACAGGCTTTTGCATAATGCATAATACATATGCATAAGAAATTCGATTGGTCGAATTCCTTATGCACATGCTAACGGACCAATCAAATTTTTTATGCATATGCGTTATGCGTTATGCAATGGTCTGTGCTCCCCGCCTTAGGCGGGGAGTACAGACTTTGGCATAATGCATAATACATATGCATAAGGAATTCGACCAATCGAATTTCTTATGCATATGCGTTATGCGTTATGCAATGGTCTGTGCTCCCCACCTTACCATTGGAAACATTCGTGAACATTGACTATGTAGTTCAATGTGCACGTTTTAATGTACACAGAGGGCGTATCGCTTTCAGGGATCACTAGAGATCCTATGGCGTCTCTCAGTCTTCTTTCTGCTATATGTAGCTAAACGCAGGCATTCAGTTCTCACGAATATCGAGACTGATTGGGACGTGTTTGTCGGAGGCTGACTGATAGGTTATATATCGCAGTCATGAGTAATGTCCTCGTGATCGTTTTTATTGCGATCATGGAACGATAATTCGCATCTTCCTATGTTCCCGCGAATCACCGTGATTGTATCACCATGATCTCCGAAGCCTTACTTGTTTCGTTGTTTCTCTTCCTACTGAACGCCCGAGCGAGTCCTGTGCTGGATGCTCCAAAACTACTGATTGTTTCCTACGATGCGTTCAGGTACGAGAATATGATAATCATGATAACATAAAAGCATGAAGGTGAAATATATGAAGTTGAAAATTGTTGTTAACGATAAAAATTGTTCTGCTGAAGTGTATAGAAATTAGGATAGATGTTCATCCAAAGATAATTATGCTGGACATTTAAGCATGTTCCAATAAGCATGTCCACAGTATGTCGACAGATTGGTAACACATTTACTCATACGTTGACAGAGCTAGTATCTGCCGGCATTAAATTCATGTTTTGCAAAACCTACCAATATAATCTGTCAGCAGAAATTGAACAGAGTCTGTCATTTTGTAAATATTTAAATGGAATCATTTAAATGGTTATGAGATGGTTATTTCTGTTCAATTTCTACAATCAGCTATATTCTATTACAGATTTTATTATATTTTTGATGACATTTAACAAAATTTGTAGCAGATGCTTTCAAAATTTATTTCTCGGCAGATTCAGCTATCCAATAAGCAAACTGTACGGTACAAGAAATTGATGGCAGATATTTATTCAGATATTACAACAAATCTTGTATCATTTGTCTGTATCGGACTTGTGTTTTACAGAACCTATCGATATGACTTTTTTTTATCCTTATAATGAGTGGAATATGTCCTTAAAGTTTGGCCAACTATTTCTAAAGCACCCTGTATATAGCTCAAATGATTATGAAACTGTAGATCTGCTCAATTTCTGCAGTTAATCTGTTATTATATTCTCTTATATTTCTGCTGACATTCTATAACTGACAAGCAAATACTTTCTTCAAATCTGTTCTCAATAATTTTGGCTATCTAGAATGATAATACTGCGGAAAATCTTCATTCTAGCACATTCTAGCACTTGAACGTCATATATAATTACTTTAAAGAAATTTAAATAGTAATAAAAATAAAAATAATTATGTTGTACTATCTAAATTTCTTAAAGTAATAATAAAAAAAACTAAATTTGTAGATTTATAGCGAAACTGCTCTTTCCATGTGTTTCCTTATATGATTGAAGCATTAGTATTTATTTTTATTTTACACAACTATTTACTTATTAAAGTATGGAAGAATGCACATGAAACAAAAATATATCGAGTTTTACTTTGTTTTTCTCTCATATAGATATGACTACTTTGAAAGAAATTTGACACCATTCATGAGTCGTTTAAAGGCAGAAGGCACTTATACAGACTATATGATGAACATTTTTGTCACTAAGACCTTCCCCAATCATCATACGATGGCGACAGGATTTTATGCAGAAACACATGGGGTTGTAGATAATGAATTTTTTGATCCTAGGAAAGATAATATTACTAAGTACTCATATGAGCTGTATCATTACAACAACAATATTTTACCTATTTGGGTGCGTAGCTGGATGTTAATTTTGTACATATTTAATCATGTTTTACGTTTTGTTATTTTATTTTTTGGTTTAACGGTTTCAGACAGTTAATGAAAAAAATGGTGGACGTAGTGGCACGATGATGTGGCCGGGCTCTGTGTTTGAATATCAAGGAACGTCACCTACTTTTGCACAAGTATGTATTGGATTAATGTATGGAATAATATATTTAGATCCTAAGAATATCTATCAATATATTAATGAAATATTTTAGGCTTTTAATGACACGATTCCATGGGAGAAGCGAGTTGATGAATTATTGTCGTGGTTTGTACATCCCACAAACCCAATAAATTTAGGGGTATTATACATTGAGGACCCAGATTATCATGGTCACGCGATAGGAATAAATAGTTCCGAATTTAATAAAACTCTCAGAAAATTAGATAATATTACAAGATATATGCATGAGAAAATTGTTTATTATGATTTGATAGATGATCTTAACGTGATACATTTAAGTGATCATGGTATGGCATCAGTCACAATGGAAAGAATAATAAATTTAACAAATTACATCAATGCTAGTGATTATATATTTGTGGGAACTTCTCCGGGATTACATATTTTTCCACATCCTGGTAAAGCTGCCTTATAATGATATGATGAGAGATTGTTGTTTTTATTACATCTTTTTATTAAATACTTTATTTAGGGAAAGAGGAAATTATTTATCAGAAATTGAAGTCTGCCGCGGAACAAACGAAAACGTTTAAAGTATATAAAAGAGAAGATATCCCGAAGAAGTATCATTATGGCGATAACACTCGTGTAGGACCCATTTTTGTCATAGCTGAAGTTGGTTACGCATTTCAGAACCTCTACGATACTATAGAATTTTATAAACGGAAATTTAATATTACAGGTAATTTTGTAATCTACATACTTATTGCTATATATGTATTATTATATAATTTTTAATGTTTCCATTCAGTTAACAATCAAACAGAGTTTGGGTTGCATGGTTACGATAATGAAGCTAAAGAAATGCATCCATTTTTCGCGAATGGACCTGCTTTTATGCCAAGATGTAAATTAAGACCATTTAACAATACGGACTTATTTCCCTTATTTTGCGAAATACTTAATTTGAAGTGCCCCATGGTTAATGGCACTTTATCACACATAACAAAGTGCCTTAGGACACAATCGAAAGATATATCAATATCGACATATAAAATATTCAGTAAGTATTTATTTAATTACAATTAAATAAGTGAATATATATAGTTATTTAAAAAAAAAAAAAACAAAAACAGATTTTTTAGACTCTTATACAATAATATTTCTGTTTAGTTGCAGTCATCATAACCGCCACGTTAATAGGAATTTCGGTAGTGGCGACAATAATTTATAGGAAAAAACGAAGATTAACGTATAATTATAGGTAAATAACATAAATAATATTATAAGTAAATGATAAATATTAATGGATTAATTTTCTTGATTTGAAGCAGTTAAAATTTTGTTTTTTTCTCTTTCTCTCTCTTTTTATAATATATTTTGCTTTTTTTTTATTTTGTTTTATCTAAATGAAGGAACTCTCTTGATATAAGATTTAGTAACAAAATTATTTTAATGTTTCAGGGACTCGTATTATACGTTGGACGAATAAGATATTACAATTAATGATATGATCATACATTATACATTTTTTAGGTTTTAGATAGTGAATTAACTTAACATATGACAGAAATATTATATATTTATGTCACTTTTATATATACAGAAATATTATATATATGTACTGTATATATGAAAGAGACATAAATTATTATCTTTTAAACAATGAATAGTACAAATGTAATTTTTTTATCTTCTTCGATCTCTTCCATGTTATAAGAAGACATGTTATAACAAAACACTAAATATAATTTAGACGTTTGGAGGTTATTTAGTATTGGTACATTTTCAAACACTTAAAATGCTATGAATTTGTTAAATTATAAAGTAACATTATGATATCAAATTTGAAATGATGTTTCTTATTGGTATAATATTGGATCAGTGCAAAAATTCGTGCCCGATTTGTAAATAAAAATCAAGCAGTTATCGGGCACGAACTTTTGCACTGATCTAATATAACTTAATAAACTATGATTTGTAATACTTTTGTGATCTTATTATTATAAATGTACATATTTTCAAATAAATTATAATTTAAATTAACTCCATTCAATTTTTATTTTAGAACATTAAATATAAAAATGGATAAATCTGAAATTCAACAACTTTGGGATGAAAGTTTAATTCTTTATTTATGAAATCTCCCTCTCCTTTAAATACATTTTAAAAAGAAAAAAATTATATTAAACAAAAGTAGAGAAGTTTAAGGACAAATTTTAGGATATTAAAACAGCAAATAATTTGCTAAAAAAATGCTTTATTCATGATACGTTTTGATTTTACATCGTGACATTGTAAAGAGAACCTCTCTCTGACGAATCTGACTGATCCTTCGGCGTTCACTTGACCAGATGATCGGAGATCGGTATACTCTGGCAGCAATCAACAATTTAATTTGGAATGTATACGGCATTATACATTCCACATCGTAGTTTTGATTTTGATCACCGTGGACTTTTTCATCATTTTATTCCAATGATTTAATTCTTTTTCACCTCTGAATGATGAATTAATTATGCATGTCTTTTGACTACACTATTACTGATACGAAACTTTTATAAACTGCAGTTTAATACACTTGTCAATATAATATAATGGTCTCGAATATGGCCACAGTCTCTGACCGTTCTCGCAATTTTTATCCATTGTTTTTCATATTTCTCCTTATTATAATACATTTTTATTGCATTATTGAATGCAGCGGATCTTCTTGTAAATTTATTACTGCCGTACATTTAACTTTATTGCGAATTACTGTTGATTTTTAATTTGGTGTTCATATGTATACATATTATTATTCGGTATCTTATACTTTGGTTTCTTTTAGTATTTGTTTTTAACTCATTGGCTGAAGAAGACTTCTGTGAAAGTCGAAATGTATCATGAAAATAAAGTGTTTTTAGCAAATTATGTGCTGTATTTCAACATCCTAAAATTTGCTCGTTTATTGTCCTTAAACTTTTCTACTTGTTTATTACGTACGAGTTTGATTTATATTTTTTTTTAAATTTATATTGTTTTGAATTTTTTTCATCTTTTAATGTACAATTTGTCTTATATTTTCTAAATATTGCATCACGAAATAGAAAACCTTCGCGTCAAAGATTAAAGTTTTTAAATCTCCTTTTTTATTTATTATCTGATCTACTGACTTGTATTGTCGAACGGATTTATCGCAGAATCGATCGAGCGAGCAAGATGCATAAGAGTCAATTTGCATTAAGTCAAATGAAAACTTTTATGATCTTATTTGCGAGATCTCTTGACAGGTGCGAGATTTTTTTAAGACAATGACTTGTAAAGATATAAATAAGAATTACTTTAATGTTTTTTATTTGTAGAATTGACTCAGATAATCCTGAATTCTCAACAACCAAATTCTACAATATTATTAAATCCATTGTTGTTAGAGTTACATCGTAGCGAAAACATCAGATATAACGAATAGCTATTAATTAACTATGAGAACAAATCTTCTCTTCGCCAGTAGTTAACGATCCAATAAAAAGGCATTAATTGACTGCAAATGTAATAACTTTATGCAGATATTAAAATCTTCTATCTCCGGTAAGGGGCACCATCATTTCAAGTCAATAGTGTGATAAACTATCTTTATCTGATTGAGGAAGAATAGAATTCATTATTATCAAAAAATTAACAGACTATTAACATGGTCAAGAAGATTTTAATATCTGCGTAAAGTTATTACATGGCTAGTTTGCAGTCAATTAATGCCTTTTTCATTGAATTTTTTAATTAATTAAATTATGTATCATTACTATTATGTTAAGAAAAATATATAAATATAGAATTGGGAATTAGAACCGTGCAAAATTTACTGTGTAAAACTATGCACATATGTTAAACTGTTCTCTGACTATAAAATATTCTCTGATGAATAAGATTAATTACATATGCGGAACAACATAGTCATATCGATTAGAAATACGTATGAAACACGTAGATAATGCCTAGAGCTCCGTTCATGCTAAAGCAAGTGTGTTAGTAACAACCGTTATTAACGCGGATATGATGGAGTTAATCGATGAAAAAGAATGTATTTCGCATTTCAATTTTATTTTCTTTCAGCAGCAAATAACGTTAACACATTGTCTGCTCAGCAATTTTTGTATAATTGTATGCTCCAGTAAAATCTTCATTATATGTATATTATGTAAAATATTGTGTAATATGACAGATTTATCTTTATGATATGAATTGTATACTTTTGAGTTTATGTTATTACCTATTTAGTCATTTATTCAAAATAATTATATTAAATAATACTTATTTTTTACAAGCGTTTAAAAAAATTTTGATAGCACCGATGACCACTATGATGCTCAACATGTTAATTAATTATTGTCGTAAATTCTACGTCACTCCATACATATTGCTTTAATTGGAAATTACATTCATATTCACAATTGACAATTATTTTACATTTATATTCATAATTTATGTCCATAAATTATATTTATAATCACAATGATTGCAAGGGTCATACGCATTTTTTCAGTGATCTTTTGAAAGATATAAAACTAACAATACATCCTTGATTCTCTAGAGAACCAAGATCTCGAATGCATAAAGAAATAAATGATTTTTTTATTAACTTCTATAATCTTGTAAGATTGCGATAAATTCACGCGACAGCATGAAATAAGAATGATGAAATTTAATCATATCATGACAAAGTGTCGTAGCTATAGCTATATAGCATAAGTTACTCATATTTTCAGCGTATTGAAAAACGTAAATTACGCTTAATAAAGCATAAATTGAAACAGTAAAAATTTTACGTCACTCCATACATGTCTTTGCATAATTGTTTCTTTGTAAATTCATTTTCTATCATGTAACGCAAAAACAATCATGTACTAACGATTATCTACCTAATTATGCACATTACGATTCCGCGATAAACAATGCTATATGATCCTCTTGAAAGATATCGCGACAACTGGGCAGATAAGACTTGCGTCTTTCTTAGATTGCTTTTGCGATTACTATTGAGGACATAAGTGGAAAATTTTTCGCAGGTCTAAAATGTGATATTCAGTAATCGACTGCGATTCCATGAGATTAATATTTGCTGATGAACAGGCTTAAATATAGTCTTTGCAAACAAAATTATATCTCTCTGACTCACCGGGTCAATTATTTCCCGACACAAGCGGAAATAACGTTTCTTATTAGAAGGTATATACCCGAAGTCACACGAAGAGTTTTACATGTCAGCGGACTCTACAGATCATATCTTTATCAAGCGGGATTTACGGATTCGCGTCACCAGAAATGATTTAACATTCGAGCGTTTGTATAAAAGTGACGTTTGTTTATTTTCGCACAAATTTGTATCATTCTGCACACTCTTTATCGACGAACAGAGTAAGAATCGTAAAGATAATAAAGGAGTAATAATTTGATCACATTAATCATCACATAATTATGATATCCTTCACGTGGAGAACGTTTAAAATTTTTTTTAAAGATTTTCGAACAGTCTTCTCTTTAAATACAATAAATGAAATACAATAAACCTTTTATAGCAATAATGTTACACCATTTTTTTTGTCTTTGGTGAATTGCTTTGAAGATTTTTTTTAATTTACGGAAACAGTTTTTTTATACATTTGAAACTCATAATAATTATTTTTTAAATCATTTCTCTCCAATAAGCAAAATGCTAGCAATACGTTAGTTTACCTGCCTATTCGAATATTGCAGCAGATTGTTATAAGCTGTGCCTGCATTAAGCACGTGTTTTAGCAGTTGCAAAGTTTGCTAATATAATCTGAGATCAGCAAATGAGCAAAAATCGGGTAATAATGTTGGAAAATAATAATAAATAATGATTTTCAGTTATTTATTTTGTAATTTAAAAGGAATATATTAGTTAAATGATTAAAAGACAACAGATTTTTTCGGTTTCTGCAATCAATCTGTTATCACATTTTGTTATATTTCTATTGACATTCCACTGACAAAATTTGCAGTAGACGTATCTGTTTTCGATTTAGCTATCTAGATAATTACCAATAATTTTTCAGTGTATCTTTTCATGTTCCATCCGATTTACGCTATGTATTTTTTTCAGTTATTCAGAATAGAACAAAATCCATTTGAATTTAATAAAAACGATTGTAACAATAAAAAGGAAAGTTACAATTGATTTGTAGTATCTCCGACGCGTAGTGTTTTAAAACTATATTTCTAAGTGAATATTGCACGTTAACCAGGATATTCAATCAATATCCAAAAATATCCACCGTTTATCCATGCTATGTGGGACGTGCGCGATGCTGGAAAAGAGAAGAGGCCAACGCCGGTGGTTCGAGCATTAACTTCACAGTAGCAGCAGCAATGGACGAGGGCGATCGATGTGATCCGTGGCGCGTTCAATGCCACACTTGGAGAACATTGAATTGTGTTCAGTAACAGTAGAGCAGCAGAGAAAGAGGGAGAGAGAGAGAGAGAGAGACAGAGTGTGTGTGTGTGTGTAAGAGAGAGAGGGGGTAAAACTCACGGTCGATGCTTATATAGCCAGCTACGAATGCAACAGATCGTTCCAGTCGTGGTCTCTCGTCTCAGGATTTGCTAACTTCCTTTTTTTTCGCTATTATACGTCCTCGGATTAGTCCTCGATTCGATTGCGAGGCCTCGCGATACACTCCTACGATGTACACAGTCACAGTTTAATTAAACAACTATCTAAGCTCGAGTCGATCAGGTGCTCGAGAGCAGGCGGCGATAACGACTCGTACGGTCGTCGCGAGCAAGTGAAGATTAAGAATCTTCGATATGTTCACCGGGACGTAGAACGGAGTCTGCTCGCCGTCGCTGAGCAAAAGCTGGAGAAGAGTTTTATAATAAATAAGTGCTTCTGTTTAACAAATTTTGTTTCGCCGTGCCGCGCAGACCGTTTCAATTGTGCGCGCGCGTGGCGCAATATCCTGAAGGCTGGATCCGAAACGTGTCCGTAACGCGAAGAAACTACCATTACCTCCCATTTTCTCTCGGGGAACTTCGGAGGTTTCGGTCGACAGTGATATGCCGCCACAGGAGAAGTTTGCGGCATCCGCCGGAGTTTCTGGGGATTTATCTCCGCAGGACGCGAGCCCCGATGGAGGCCTGTCGGCCTCAGGCTCGTCCGACGTTCTTCCGGCTGTCAAGGGCCGCAAGAGCGGCGACGACCAGGATGATCAGGAACAGCCCAAGGATATAGATTTTGACGACCTGCTACCGCACGTAGGCGAGTTCGGCACCTATCAAAGGATCCTGTTTATACTGATGATACCGTTCGCCTTCTTCGTCGCCTGGGTGTACTTCTCGCAGATATTCATCACCCTCGTGCCGGAGGAGCACTGGTGCCGCGTGCCAGAATTGGAAAATTTCACAGTCGAGGAAAGGTAGGGTGAAAATTGAAATCATCATCACGACTTTTGCATGACTTTTTGCACTTTGACGACAGAATGAGAAAAATGTATTGATTATTTTGGGGGAAAACAACATTCTGCGTTTTCTCGCAGGATTAAATTCGAAAGAAAATAATGTACAGATAAAAAGCAGAGATTTTATTGTTGAATAGTTTGATAACTCATTTGTTTATATGATATTATTGTTATTATATATTTGAAATAATTATTGAAGCAGTACAATTTTTTGAACATGAACCATTTTGATATTTGGATATTTCTTTCATGTTTTAGTACTATATTTAATACGTGATTATTTGAGCATAAAGTTATAAATTACTTATCTATCGCTTAAAATTAAATTAATGGATGTCGCACTTATTGTTAGCAATGTCACCGAATAATAGTTTTTAGTAAATTTATAGTCAATTTATAGTTTTATATTTTCTCTCTTATATGTCACTACTTATTTGCTTAATGTAAAACGTGAAATTATCAATGAAATGCATCGATAATCATCTAATTGTTGATTAATAACAGAGCAATTATCAAATATCTAAGCATAGACTATTTTGATATGTGTTTGGATATTTTCATGATTTAGTATTTGATTATTTGAGCTTGATGTTTATCTACGATACCCGCTTAACCCTTTGAAACATACATTTTTCTTTACGTATGAATTTCTTGAAATATGGATGTACATCAGGGAGTTTTGGGGTTGCTGATTTTACGAATATGGAGTCAGATTTTAAAATTTTTGAAAATTTAAAATAGATTCAACATGAAGTACTAATAATGGATTTAGTCACTTGAAACAGGATAGTGATCACATAGTAACGAATATGAAGTAAAAATTCTTCTTCTTCTTCTTCTTCTTCCAATGCATATCCATTCACTAGATATTTGCCACCACATACTTAGTAAAAATTGAAAAATTAAAAATAGTGAATTCAATATGGACGGACCAAATACTTAACAAATTGATTAATTTATATGAGAGAAACAGACGTAACAGCTAATGAGCTTCAGCTATTAAAGCTTAACGATATTTACTTTTGTAACTTCTCCTTGCACAACTTTGCAAATTAGCTGTTGTAGCTTTCTGTTGTTTTGGAGCATCTATTTTTGATATATTTTTCCTACATACTACATAATAGTTATGGATATTTGCATATGGATATGTGCATGTTTCAACAATAATTCTTCTATCGATATTGAACAAAACTTTATACAACTTTTATACAACTCAATTTTTGCCATTTTATCCATCATTGGATTTATTATTTTGAATTTTATGTATTTTCTATTTTAAATTGTAATTTGTGTAATTCAATTGTAAATTTTATTTTATGTTTAAAATCAGATTCAAAAAACTCCGAATACCAAATTTGATATAAACCTAACAATTTATATGATTTTGGATTTTCGCCATTTTGTATTTTAAAAATTTGTAAATTTTGACTTTGAATTCGAAATTTATTATAGTACATTTATAAACAACAAAAATTATTCGGATTTTGAGTTGTTATATTGAATTAAGCATTGTGAATTTTGAAATTTTTATTACACATTCGGAATTAGTGTGATTCAAAATACTATTAAGTTTAAAATACTTTGAAAAAAGTCATAGTAAAAGAAATATTTTTTTTTAATTTTCAAGAGGCGTATCAAATTTGATACACCGTGTTTCAAAAGGTTAAAATTTTGCGCACAATGTAGTTCATAAATAAATAACAAACAGAATAGATGTAACACTTAGTAATATGAACGTGATTACCGAATAATAATTCATATATAGCTTTAGTTTCCTCTCTATCACATTACTTATATACTTGTTTAGTAAACGTAAAATCATTAAAGTATATCGTGATAACCATCTATTTTTCGATTAATAACAGATAGAGCAATTATAAAATATTTAAGTATGGATATTTTGATATGTGTTTAGATATTTCTTTTACGCTTTGATATTTGGCACATGATTAAGTATATTAAGTATATTAAGTATAGTATAGTATATCATCTAATTGTCGAGTAGATAACAGATTAATATAGACAATAGATTAATATAGGTTGTGTAACAATTGAAACAAGAGACTGCGATAAGATTTCTCGTCTATCAGGCGACAAGTTTCTTGGATCAAAATGTAGGACGTATTTTTTCCCGATATAACTATATGTGTACATTCTAACTTCGATAAAGAATAATGGAGCGTGTTGTAAATGCATACAATCCCCTTGCTGCAGTGACACAGGTGTACGTTAACTCAATAGGAGAAGAAACTTCATCAGAAGCGTGAAGAGTGTTCGCGATAACAGGTTTTAGAATTTTAAATTCTACTGTCTCTTCATTATGCTTATGCAACTGCATTTCCAGTATAATGCAGAAACACTTCTTCCTTCCTTTTCTTATTATTTTTCTTTTCAGAACTCAAGAACCAATTAGTCGCAGTTTATTCACATTTCGTCAGTTATATCTTTAAACGTTTGTTTTTGCAGTAAAATCCGAAAAAAAAAATTTTATTTCACTTACGAGTACCATATTCCGCAAAGATCATTCTCGCGCGGTTAATTGTTCGCTCGCACAAAAATGTACCATGTAACATTCAAATTACTCGGAATACGTAGACTTGGTTAGGTAATTCACGGCCTGCGATTTACTATATTTTCCTACTGCTACGAGAGCTTGGTCAGCGCGTTTTATGAATTATTGAACACGAAACTAAATATAAATTATTTATTACATAATGGATTATGCTTCGTTTGGAAGTATTCTTCAGTCGTTTCCTAATTGTGAATAATTTAGAATCATTTTTTCAATTATACAGAAAGGAAGAAGCGTCTAATAATTCCGAGACAAAAAAAAACGCGGAATAAACGCAACGCACTTTCATTTAAATCCACTTTAAACGCGGCGATCTGTAATTCTCACCAGATTTCAAGACAGAAATCTATTTATAATTTATATCATATTATACTATTTAATGTATATTTATATATGTTTATATATTTTATATGTAATTGTATTTTTATTTTTTAAACTTTTTGTGTATTAGCAGCAGATAAAATTATAAATCGAATTTCATCTTAAAGAATTATAGATCATCTAAAGTGAGCTTTGTACGACATTCACGTTTACGTGGCTTGTTTGTAGCAGACTATATAAATATGGTTGTAACGACATAATTGCGAGACGCGCTAATAACTCGTAAAAGCGCTCCTAATGATCCGTTATATTCTGCACTTCAGTAAACACACATACACTTCATGGATTTTTTAAAATGAAAAAGTAAAAAGAGATAAAATAAACATGGTTCGCTAGTCTATGGTATAACGTATAACAATATTATCGCTGATGTGTTTTCACGTTCGCCGACAGCGAGCACATCAGCGATTTTTCATCTTCGGCAGTCCGCGAAAGAACGGATGGAAACTGTATGGTACAAAACATATCGGTGTAGACACGTGCAGTTAGAGAAAGTATGAAAATGACGCGACGTCGAGACCTTCGCAGCCACAAATCGATTGCACGATTCGGCACGACAAGGATCGCGTGATTAGTAATACCTGCAGGTTGGTTTAATAGCCTCCTTCTATTTCTCTGACGTCAATCTAATAGACGAGATAAATGACCGGTGATTTTTTGCAGAAATTTATAAGAAGTGCACAGACATCGGACATGACCCATGTTACTTATTATATTATTATAACAACACTTTCAACGTTTTCAAATGGAGCAACAAATATGCCACTTTATTCACTGATCCGTATAATTAATAGACCGATTACCAGAATGAGACGTATTAAATGGAGTGGAAAAAACATTTTTAATGTGTTTGCGTCGCGTGTTTCGAGCGGAGAAGATTAGCGAGGGAGATATAATTCGCAATTATAAACTATTATTTTTCTCCGCGCATAAACCATAAATTGCGATTTAACGATAGCTTAGCGCTTTAACGAGAATAAAGTTCATGAGTTACCGTGAAGTGCATAAAAAATGCACTCTTACTTTGTTTAAAATTTTTTCGTTCTCTATTTATGACGATCAAACGGTACATATCATAGAACTTTGTTGTGCTCGTACTAACGTTTTTATAACTGTTAGCGATGGTTAAAAAATCAATAAGACAAATATGTATTTGCACGTTTCCCCGACTGCTCAGAGGCCAGTACGAGTGTTCGTGGATAATGAATGATAAATTTGCACAAAACCTTCGTATAAGCAATGAGAGCGTAACATGAAAAATACTTGTGTAAGCCTTTCGACATAACACCGTGCTAAGACGTTGATTGCATGTGAGCGATCAAAAAGACGATCCTTAAACAAGACGTCTCTGCGATGCGTATTTCGACCTGTATTGTTTAATATATACAATCAATTACATTAAATAAAATTTGTTTTCAAATACACGGTTTGTCACAATTACTCGAACGTTTTATTATAAAAATAATAAAACACAGTTTTTCGGGACAAATGTTTTATTTTATTCAAAATATATTCTTTCTGTAGCGATATAATGCACGGTCAATTAATGCAAATGATGTTTTTATGTCCTTTTGTTGAATATCTTTAAGGATGTTACGATCTTTTGGATGTCTGGAAGTGTCATAATGTTTTTTTGACACAAAAACAAGTTATTGTGCTCGTATCAGTTCTAAGCGGTTCTAATGCTAAATTAAAAAGTGTGAATTAAAATTTTTATCATATAAATTCTATTTCATATTTATTAATTTCTTATTAAAAACATACATTATTTTAGAAAAGCATTATCTTTTAAATAACATTTATTTATACTATTATTTAATATATCATATATAATTTTTATATATATTATACATAAAACATAAAAAACACAACTTTTTCTTTGGCGCTTTTAAAAGTAAATATAGTAAAAAATTAAATAAATTAAAAATGCACTCTCCTTGCTTTTGCCGCAAAGGCATCAATTACAACACTAAAATCAGTTTCATGAGATATCTCATTTTGTATTGATATCATTGCTAAGCCTGGTAATCTTGAGATATAGAAGAACGAAGATAATTTTTAATTAGTTTTAATTTTAAAAACTTCTTTCTAAAAAAGCAAATTCGGCCGCTTGATTAATATGGGAGAGTGGAAGTGATCAAATCGCGGGGCCGATCAAACCGCGGGTTTCTTCTTTAGCTTAAAATTTCTTTAGCTTAAAATTACAAAACTATTGCTTTTAAATAAAGTATGTTAAAACGACTTTAACTATGTAATTTTATTCTCGAAGATATATGCTTGTTGGTGCGTATATTTGCAGATTTACGATCCGATATCGTAACTTTAATATTTTTGCGCAGTGATTAGTTACTAACTTGTGCTAGAGAGACGCTTATGCGAGCGTATCTACATATCAAGGATAAAAAATGTATGTGCATTGCAATCGATGTCGAATGCGTCCATTCGTTTTTCATATAACTCTCGCACAAAGGTCAGATCATACGCGTTATTAGCTGGAGGTGTGCACGCACTCGATAATTGGAGACCTTTATACGCGATCTTAATTGCTTATAATCGTTTTCATTTCTCGGAAGTCCCTCCTGCGCCTGACATTTTATTAGGTCAATGCTTGACATTTACTGGAACTTCTTATTATATCAGTCGTCTTATCAGAACTTTTCCACATCTGCGTTAATTCCTATTCCCCTACACGGATGGTATTTTTATTTTGTCATCCGATTTTTCAGGATTGCCCTGGCAATACCGGTCGGTGAAGATGGTTATTCCAAGTGCATGATGTACGATGTGAATTACACGGAGGTCCTGTTGAATGGGATCAGAGAGGCGGATCCGAGCTGGTCAACAAAGGGTTGCTCACATGGTTGGGAATTTAATTTTACCGATATCCCCTACGAGACCGTTGCGACCGAGGTAAGACAAAAAGGAGAAAGTAGCAAAGGTCGAGGATAAGAATCATCGGAGTGAAATCTCCGTTAAGTATTAAGAGCACGTTCATTATTGTGCGAATTAGATATTCCAAGGTGGTTCGAATAGCACATGGGTAGCGAACGGTAAGTTACGGATTAAATCCGATGTAACGAGCACTCGCCAGCCGAAAGACAGCTGTATAAGTATGTACTTGGCATGCGTACCGTCAGCGTGCAACAGATGTTGCATTGCGCTGTGTTACACAAACTCACGCCACGTCTATTCCCGCGGCAAGAATGGTCGAGCGCATGTAAAGCGCGATACAATTTATACACGCGATTGCGCCGCAGAATTAGACAATTTCTCATACTTGTTGAATTCCCATGTCGTCCAGGGATTGCGATCGGTCGCCTTTCAGAGAACGTGATCAGTTCCGTATTGATCCGTATTGATTTACATGCCTCTTTCCAAGCGCGGAAATGAATTGTAGCGAGAGTGCTAGTGTCAAGTCTTATTCTTTAAGGATTAGATAGTAGATTTCTTTGCTGATATCGGCTAAGAGACAAAATCGAGGGTATTACTTTCTTATATAATAGAAGACAAAAATTTTCTATTAACGAAATATGTACGAATATATAAAATATTTAAATATAATATTAGAAATATAAATGTAATAATACAAAAAAAATAATTCTAGTATGATAATAGGCAAATTACAGGCCATTGTCATTAATTATACATTATAATTAATATAATAATAATAATAATAATAATATAAAGAGAGGCAGTGGCCTATAATTTGCCTTATATCTCCGAGTAACAGATTTTATTTTCGAGCGTCGACACTGGGTAAATTAATTGATCATAAATCTCCATTGCAGTTAGGATGGGTGTGCGAACACAGTGCGCTGCCGACGACAGCTCAGAGCGTCTTTTTCGTCGGCGCGATCTTCGGCGGTCTGATCTTCGGATGGATCGCCGATAGATACGGCAGAATACCGGCATTGGTCGGCGCCAATGTCACCGGCTTCCTGGCAGGAGTTGCGACTGTTCTAGCCGGAAGTTTCTGGGAGTTCGCACTGTGCCGGTTCTTCGTCGGCTTCGCCTTCGACAATTGTTTCACAATGATGTACATACTGGGTACGTATGTGTTGCAAAATCGTCGTACACATGCTTCTTCTAGAAACGAAGACTTAGAATTCGCGTCGTAGAATTGAAATGTTTTGTAAAGCCAAACCTCTTCAACTTATTGCGCGTTAATCACGTGGATTTTCTTCTTACGGTACGATAATTGCTTTCTCATTGATGATAAGTGATTCCTTTCGTGCGGATTTGCGGACTCGGAAGCAGAAACCACACTCGTCGCAACAGGATATGTGATGACATACGATTAAAGGCTAATGACGAAGAAAACGAAAAACTAATAACGAAGAAAACAAAAGTCACGTTATTATTATATTGTATATTCCATCATTAAGTGAATCATATTTACGAATAATGGAAATAATAATGACCTTACCGAAGAAACGTCCATCTAATGATACCTCCAAGCTGATATATGAAAACCTGATTTGATTCTATTATAGATTCCGAACTTTTGTGGTTACACTTTTACTTAATTGCCTATATACTAATTAAAAATTAATAAATTAGTTTTTATTCGCAATATTTTATTCACGTAATTATTGCCGAGACACGATCGTCGCTTCGAACTCTTAACCGCCTTTTGAAACTTCAATTAGATCTCTAACGACGTACTAGCGCGTTGCTGTCAAACAAGATCGGTGGAATTCCAGACCGGATCGATCGTGATCAATTTTAAAATCAATTTTCCTTTCCACCACGTTATTATTAATTAGCGATTAATGAAAATTTTCGCGCGCGTTCTTTCTCATAGACGTTCTTTCCATTCTTTACTTGGCTACCCCAATTTCAAACGTGGAAACAATGTCGTGCGCTAGAAACGCATCTCCTTGTGATCACCAGACCGTTACGTCAACCTTAACCCCATCAACTATCGCGTTACAATCGTTGTTATTATTTCATCGCAATTGTAATTAAGCTGATTAAATCGTGACTAAATGTTATAAGAGTTCTAGGATACAAGCTGATTTGCAGACAATTACATGTACACACGTTTATTACATCTTAAAGCGATCGTGCTGTAAAAAGGGAGATACGATCTTTGCGTTTCTCGTCTTTTTCTGCGTATTACTTCTCATCTGATCGTTATCTGGCCTTGGTGATAGATCCATCGAATTTGAGTGATTGTTGGTCTATCCGAATCAATTTTTAAATGCTTGTCGAGTTACGGCCGATTACGATCGCTGGATTCAGCTACCAGGTCAAGCTCGCCCTGTTTGACTCACGAAGTCACGGTTATTGCATTCGCGCGCGTTTTGCCAGTTCCGTTTCGTTGATCTCGTCAGTGGAAGCGTGGACAATGTCAGAGGCACGTGCCGTTATTCGTAAAAGAAGCATTAAATCGACAAATCACTCGTGTCTTATTGTTTTTCGTTAGAAAATTCGTTACGGGGTGCCTGATATCAATTTGTCTTTTTGAAGGACGAAGAGAGACTAAAAGAGAGAGTAAAATTGCTCGATTTCTGTCGAATTCCATACCCGTTTCGCAGACAAAATGTCACCACAAAAATTGGGAATGCAATAGCATTCAACGTGCACAAACAGTTACACGGGGAACTTTGTTTTATATAAACAAATTTCAATTTTTTCATTGACCCGTCTGGAAAATTATCTGTGTGCCGACTTGACTTGTTAGACATTGAAATGCAATAAATCGCCAACTTTTTAAAATCGATGTCGATATTTTAATTTTTTGGCTCTAATAGTGTACTAGAACGTTTCTCAGACATATACTATACGTTGCCAAAAATAAAAATATTCACAGGATACAGGTTATTGCAATGAATATTATCATTCCTTGATCGAATTGATATGACGCCTGCACAGAAGGAGTTCCAGGTTTATATATATAT
>CABEGB010001024.1:0-138353 GCA_901521435.1 Crematogaster levior
TTTGTAATTTATCTTTTTGCGATTGCGAGGTTGTAATTCCGTCTTTATCAATGCAGGTTGAATTATTTTCTAAGGAATTGTAACCACTGATAATATCAGAATGAGGACGGGTACCGTTAATGTATTCCCAAATACGTTTGTAAAATACAGTACTTGGAATCGCTACATTGTTCGCTGTTTTAAGATCAGCCGTATTTTCATTTTGCGAGCGTTTCCTCGTTGGAGAAGTCTTCATTTGTTGTTTTCGATAATTTGGTTTCGGACGAGATTTTTTATTTGAAACAAAGGTTTTTCTCTGTTGGGCATGCTGTGAATTTTTAGCCGAATTATTTTCCGATTCGCGCGCATGAGACGAACGTTTCGAACGTCTCTTGCCAATTATTTTTTGAATATTTTTTGCTGCTTCCAACATTTCGGTCCTGTTAAGCCGTTTCTGTCGAATGGCCTCAACAACCGTTGTAATCTTGATAATTTCCATATCAGGGGACAAATTTATGTTTTTATTTTGATTATTTATAAGAGAGAACGTTGGTGACATAATTTGTCCATTTAGAAATTTTTCTTGTTGCTGTATTTTTTGGGGCATTTTTAAGCGTTTCGTGAATTTGTTCCATCCAGTAAAATACGGATATATCCACCAAGGCTTGCTCAGCTGTTTTTTTGAGTTGGTTGCTGTAGCTTTTTCTATGGATTTTAATTTATGATTGATTTTATTAATATATACTTGCTGTAATGTAGGCTTAATTTCAGATGCAGCTTGCGCCGATTTCATGGTATCCTGGAAATAATTAAATAACAATCAGCAATACTATAAATAAACATTGTAACATTACATTAAATTACAAATAAAATATCATTCAAAATAATTTCAATAGTGTTATAAAAAGTAAGTATTTTAAAAACATGATAATATAATTATTTTACATGCAATAATGATGTAATATTGTACAAAATAATTAACAAAAATATTATTCGTATATACCGTTATTAGAAATTTGTTTATAAAAACTTAATAAGATGTACTTACATTTATATTTTGTGAGAAGTAAATGAATATATCACACTATTTTGTATAGTAACTCTCGCAGTATTAAGCTAAACCCGTGCATTATATACTACTGTGTAAAACGTGCCATTATACATATTATATAATACAATAGTCCTAAATTCAACAGATCTTTAAACATGTGATATTTTTTACTTTTCTCTATCATATCTCGTGCAAAATTTCTGTTTGATAAATTAAGAATAATACAAAAAAATAAAAATAGGAGTTTATATTAAATTTTTATTAAATTGATTTTATTTGTTGATTGTAATTATATACAAAATACAATACAAACTGGTAATTACATCATTATAGTGGCGCAGAAAACACTTTAATCATAGATTTAAGTAAGGAGAATCAATAGACAGCTCCGTGAATCTCTGAGCCACTGCGTGTGAATATTTACATTTTGCTTATTACAATAATACTTGAAGCGACAATCAATCATCGTACAAAAGTGTATCATACATTTTTTATTAATGTATTTGTTTACGACCGTTGTAGGACCCCACTGTTGTAGGATTGTCAGTGTACTATGACAAAATAAATAAAATTTTATTCCATTTTTATATTAATTAAGCAAACGCACATAAGCTTTCATACACTTGGTAACACGTGTTTGGAAGCTGTCATTCAAGAGACTTTCATACGCAGTACGTAAATTACATACGTTAAAGTTACTACTAATAAGTCTAAAGCAACAATGAAAAAAATAACGTTTGATCGTCAATAAGCTCAGTCATTGTGATAGATATTCCACGAAATGTTATTTGAATTTTCATATTTTATGAAAGAGTATTCTATCGTAAAAAGAGTATTTTACTGTAGAAGATATCTGAATCATCAAGCCTAATAATCGAGCCTAATAAAAATCAAGAAAGGTATTTTATAAGTACATGTACCGTTATATACGCACATATACCATTATACATCTTGCTGTACATACAGGCGTTGATCGACTATATCTCCATGTTCGTGATGCGCTTCTTAGATAGTGCCTCAAAGCGCAGCAAATGACGTATATGGCGGCAGACATTTATGATCAGGCTTTTGTCCCTCGCAGTGCACCGCGCTTATTTTCTCGTGAAGCCCAGATACGAAGCAATGCCGTTAATATTCTCAAAGAAGATTCGATAAGCTTGTTGCCTGTCGTGCTCCTGTACCATCGCCGGTTTCACCGGACGCTCCTCCACCCATCGCTATAGTACAATAGGTAATTGTAGGTACTGATGTGGTGCATGGCAGTGGGAAATGTGGAGTTAGAATAATAACACAGTTCAACAAAAAATGACTTTTTTTCGAACACCGGAACGAGACTACGACGAGACTTCGTTTCTTATAGTTTTTTTAGATGCTGAGTACAAATCTGTTTTCCAAATTGCTCCATCACGTCACAATTTTGAGAAATTTGCAACTAAAGTCACAATTTTGAGAAATTTGCAAAAAAGGACTATTTTCGCAAACTTTGTGATATTACAGCTAAAATATGTGACGTGTTGAAGAAATTTTATTGCAATCAAAGTAAAGTATGTTGTTAGAACTTTCAAAATGAATTTTTGGTGTCAGTCATAGTTAATAAGATACCTATGATTAAATATGAAATGTATGAGAACATAATTCAACAAAAAATGACTCAAAAAATTATAAGAGACGAATAGTCAGACATGGCACTTACATAATTTTGTGTATAATAGCGAGCAGTATTCTGGACAAGAAGATAATAGAAATTCCAACTTACAGAAATACACCATTCGCAATTGTCGAGTACATAGTCTCATTCCCATGTTTTTTTGTTGTTAAACTGTGTAATATATTAGATCGGTGCAAAAGTTCGTGTCCGACAACTGCTTGATTTTTATTTACAAATCGGACACGAATTTTTGCACTGATCTAATATATGATTGCGCGTTCGTCAACAAACGCGATCATCTAATTCTGAAAGCTGTGTATGTCCGAGCACACGATACTTTACCTGTTATTAAAACTAGGTACTAGGGGTCGTGAATGTAGACTGGGAATGCAAGATGATGTAGAAGAGAAAGAAACAATAAAACTGAATTCCATATATTGTTTCCATGTATTAATATCAAAGTTGTGCTGTATAGCATTAAAAAAATACTTAAAAGCGCTGGTAGTATAAATAGGCAAAAGTTGAAGGCTTTCATGCCTATATTGGGGCTTGCATTTCTAACGAATGATGTTCGATTGTGAGTATATAAATTAAAATTTATTTTTAATGGAAGGTTTTATGGGTGTGAAAGAACACGCGAAATGTATAAAACAGAACGATAATAAAAATTTTATTGTTCGAAGTGTTATATTTAAAGATGGCACTTACATAATTTTGTGTATAATAGCGAGCAGTATTCTGGACAAGAAGATTATAGAAATTCCAACTTACAAAAATACACCATTCGCAATTGTCGAGTACATAGTCAAACGATCGTGCTTCGCATTAAATAGATAGGGAAAATCTTTATGTTCAACAATATATTTTTTTAATGTACTTTAAAAGTCACAAAATATGGAATTGATTATTTTCATTGTGCTTCGATCGAAAAATCAAGGGATATTTATTTTACAGAGAATATATATTGAAAGGACTAGATATATTAAGCACTGCTAAGTATTATAAGTGTCTGCGATGCTGAAGAGATGGCGATAGACGGTTACATGCAAGGAATGATTCAATTTGATTGTAATTTACTATGTACAGTGAGTGTACTGTATTGTAATATTGTAAAGTTTGTTTGGACGTAATATCATCGAAAATAAAATAATTATAGCGATGGAAGAAATTACTTTAAATGTATTATAAAAAAGAAAAATTATATTGCTATTACTAAAGTTTGAATAATAAAATGCAACTAAATGCAATGCAAATGATACGTAACTTAAGATACACTAAGAACAAAATTAAAAAGAAAAAAATATTTAGATTTTTCGAATGAAATCATCTATGAGTTGAAGTGCAATTGTAGACACTTTAGTATATTAATTATACATATATTTATTAAATAACACTAGAGTAAAATAAAATAATAATGGAAAATTCTGAGGCTGAGAGAAAATCCAATTATATGAAGTCTATGCAATCATACGCGACATTCAAACTGTAATATTACACAGTTACAAAAAAGATCAATGTCAAAAGTAAAAATTGTGATGTATAAATAGTATTCTATATTCGAATAAATCTGTGTGTGAAATTCTTGTTATCTTTTGCATGAAAGTGTACATGATATATAAGGCAGTTGCATTTTTGCGCTAGGAGAAGCTATATGTACATTCTGTTGGTAAAGATCACTGTGAAAGTCAAAGGTGTAACTTTGCCAAGGGTCGATATCACGTGTGTTATTCGATCAGTTTCTTACTATCGTAGTGATATAATTGCAACAACACATCTCTATGAGTTTATCAAAAAAAGTATTATCAAAAGTGTTACAAATGAAATGATATTATGAATCGCTCAAAATGTCGATTCGAATATGACTGACACTGGCCAACTCTGTCGCACTACGATTTAATTAATTCGTTCGACTTAAGCATGACTTATCGCGTCTGTTTGCTCTACTTCAACACGTGCGTGCCTACGGGGTGGTCGTGTGTTATAGTGCCTAAGGGTTGGGCTTCTTGGCTCGTGGCTCGATTGGTTACATGGTGGTGTTCATCTAAGGGCACTCTGTTTATATCTAGATTGGTGAAACAGACCCTCCTTTATTTCCCCAACTGCCCGTACGGGTCTGCTAGGTTACTCACGTATTGCGCGGCGTGACTCGTTGCCGGGAAATCGGCCCATTTCGACAAGTCGATGCTGGGTAGAATACCGCTGCGACATGGAACTCGAGGATTTCTGTGTTAAAGAATATACAATATTATATGCATAGACAGAATTAGTTGTTTAATGTAATAAATAAAATAAATATGTTATCAATATATTAATATATATACATACGATAATAATAAATATTTTTTTAGGTACTCTAATTCTTTACGATGAATGAAGTGTAACGTTTTTTTTTTACAATAAACTTGTAAAATAAAAAATAAAATAAATTTGTTACGATACTGCGGCTGCGAATATAATTTTTCTTTGACTACACCCATAAGTCACAATATTCATCATTATTTGACGTACTTTTTTCGTACATTTTAATCAATAAATTGTTGTTTATATAATTATATAAATTCGTATCTACTTACATTTCGTGATCGGGAAGGACCATCGGATAGATTTGTATCGTATCGATAAGATCGGTATTGTCGCAAATCAATCTAGCGAGTTTCGTCTTTCGAATCTCACTCAGTTGTTCTAGAAAAGTATGAAAGCGCGATTTTAGAAAGCACCACTTTGTTACATATCGAATAGTTGTCGCGAGTCCTTGGTTCGACTCCCACCGGGAAGAGAATTTGAAAGGGTCTTACCGAGAGTGAAGGACGACGGCTGGTTCGGTAGCTCGTACCAGAATCTGTCGCCACGGCGCGAATGACTGAATTGCGTGGCAATCACACAGGCGAAGGTTGGCCCAAGCATGCTACCCGGAAGTGGTCTTTCGGATACGCCGCCCGACCATAAATCGACGTCTGCGGGATGTCTGAAAGGAGGCCGAGATAAAGCCATTATTTTTTAATATGCTATTTTTAGCATGATTGATTTATTGACTGAATAATGAGATGCAAAACTTGATCGATCGGCCTTTCGGTACTTCGAAGGTTCCGCTACCGGCTTTAACGGATGTGTGATACTCACTCAAAGATAGTGCTATATCGTCTGACGGTTTCATTTGGCATGGAACCGAATAATTCTTCGAAGGTGTTTGCTTCGGGAAGGCCGCAGTACTTTCTGAAATTATAAAATCCCGAAATTATACATTGTATCATTAAAGTTCAATCTCGGCGACTTTCTGAGTGTTAAAGAAAATTCTCTCCGTTAACTTTATTATCAACATTCAATTTTACTTCTATTTATTCCTCCGTTCTATTTATCTAGACTTGCTGTAGACTTGTTGTACAGGAGATTATTATTGCGAAACATAGATACCGTTCTAACTGCAGTTAATTAAACAAGTTTCTTAGTACAAGCAACTATAACTCACCTGAACTCCATATAACTTGGAATACCAAACTCACGGCCGCGTTGCATGTTAAAGGATACCAAATCCAATCCGAATTTTGCTCCTGCTTTTTTGAAGAGATGATTCGTCACCTGTAAAAGATAAATAAATCGTGTAGTATAGTTGTATGTTCTATTTGTGCTGCTTTACTTCTTAATCATTGCTTTACTTCTTGCGTTATAGAATCATCCATAGCTTGAGCGACTTGGTTCATCAAGCCCATGAAATATTCATCGAATACACCAGCTCGATACAAATCGTAAGGGCGTCTTATCAAATCTGAGAGTCTTTTTGAAGCTGTGAAAGATAAACAAAGATAATTCACGATTAGATTTGAAAGAAAGAAAAATGTAAAATTAGATACTCAAAAAGTTGATTAAAACCATTTCATTATTATTTATACTAAATTTTTTATGATCAAGTTTGAAGACGAAGGACAGAGTCTATTTGAAGTAAATTAGTGAAATTTTATTATCTACTTAGAGTAAAAAATCAACCTATTTTCTCTTAATATGTAGGAGCGTTTTTGTTTAGCTAAAGAAAAAAGATTTCAAGATTATTAGATTTATAATTGAGAAAAACGATATTCTGATGTGATTTGTTTATGCGTTGTAACCTTGTTATGCAATTATTATTACATGTTGTCACTTACCAATAAATTTGTGAGCTTTGCTCCATCGTTCTACAGCCGTGGGCAATAGTGAGTGACCGAATCTAAAGGCAGCAGAGGCGAAAGCGTCTATTACGCTTGGATTTATGCTTGGATCGTATCCATTCCAGTATTTCTGTGGTAAATTGATATCTTAACGTCAACATGGTTATTATTGTTTATCAAAGGCTGTTCAACAAACAGTGAAAAATAAACGAAAGATACATATCGTTAAATTTCAGTTATTACAATAATATAATTATATATTATATATATTTTTTTTATTTGTGCATTTGAAAAACGAATGACTCGCTTATTAACGATCCTTTAATAACGTTATAGTCTTTATTTACACACAATTATAAAATATGTCTCTAGATGTAATTTTTATTCGTAAATATTTATGCATTTTGTTTCATTTATTTCAGCGTTTTCAACTCACTTCCTTTTCGAGGAGAAGTCCGAATTTCTCCATGACGTCTTTGCCGAGTAATATCGGAAGGAATTCGTTATAAGTGACATGTTGGATTTCCGCGATGACGATGCGTCTAGCTTCCTGGAAGAGAATCTCATCGTCCCAATGCGGATTCACGATAGCCAACGCTTTGGCAAGCCGGTTATGCTCTCTCGCCATTAAAGTGTGCATGCAGGTAAGTACCAACTGTTCGTTTACACGAATCTCACCTATAAGTAATATAGAAGTGAATGTTAGTTCTGCCTGAGACTCTAAAAGGATGATTAGTTCTCGCGATTGAGGATGGCAAATATCGATACTTTTACAAAAAGAATAATCAGATAATTCTAAAGTTTCTAAGATTCTTAAGCTTTAATCAGCTTATGAGATTTATTAAAGTACACAAAAATTTAATATATCATAATTCAGTCAATCATATGATGTAAAATGTAAAAACTGCGATGCATCAATGTAAACCAGACAAAAGCGTCTTGTGAGAGTCTGAATACAAAAAAAGTATATTCCTTGTAATATATCCCAATATTCAAAGTATTAGAAGTACGTAAAGAATTCAATTGGAAAATATTGAAAGTACATAAAGAATATAATCGCGTTATCGTATAAACACCTACATTTATAGGTTTGTATTAGCCTTGATTTGATTTGTTATAGTTTCTCGAGTTTTGTTGCATAATATATTTTGCATCATAATGACAATCCATTCCATACAAAAGACATATGAATTATGATTTTTAGACATGCCATAACGTACTAATTTATTAACTATTATATATCGTGTAACTCTAATTAGTTCAAATGATTTAAACGGAGATGATTGAATGATAAAAGTTTCTAAGAGTATAATACCTTCGCCATCGAAGCGTATCATCGCCATCAAAGCATTCTTATATTAATAATAAACGTAGAATCGAGAAATTTTCATATTTATCTATCTGATCTATCTCATATGTAATAACATAATTGTGTAATAACAGTAATATAATGTGTAATAACCTAATTTAATGAATCGGCATACAGATTTAAACAAAGGTGAAAGATTTTTTTCCGGTTACCTAAGCATAAATCTTTGTCCAGATAAAGAGAAAATAACAAGTATTGCAGCGCGTGCGATTTTTTTCTAATATTTCTATGACTTTATAAAAGTCGACGTCCTTGCGTCGCAGCCATTCCCTTTCTCACCCGTATCGATTGGTGTGCTAATCATGCGATATGAGTACGGTGCCTACCGATGATAGCAAAAGCGAGCAAGTCGATTATAATACCATCCAAAATTCTGAAAAAACTTAAATAATAATAGCTAATCTCAAGCAGCAATTGATTTTTCCGTGCAACATGCGATTAATGTAAGTATAGGATATAGATGTGGTTGCTGCTGAATGCTCACACAATTAACATGCAGGAGATTTATGCTTTAGCATAGCGTGGCTTCGGATTCAGGTATCTCGGATGATTTATGAAATCGGTGCGCGCGCGATAAGTGCATACAATTATCGCCGCGATCGAATTATTTTGTCTCACGAAATCACCGGATTCACTGTGCATATCGCTGGGAGGTTTTGCGGGTGATCGACGAATTGACGTGGGAAAATGACTCCTGGGCGGGTGAATGAGATGTAAGTGCTAAGCAAAATCGATCGGAGCGGTCATTTGTGCCTGTTTCGAGAGAGAGTGATATAGGCACCAGTAAACGGCGCCTAGAAGGCAGTAACGAGCGTGACTTACCGCTCTATTGTTCTTATACCATTGAATGCAGAAAAATCGCCAGAAATTAGAATAGTTAGTACAACTACATTCGAGGCATCGTACGCTCAATTCAAATGGTTACAATGGAGCGCTAATAGTCCGCGCTCTGTATTGCATTTTAAAGCTACGTTTACCACTTTGCGAAAGTTCGCTCTTCTAAACAATAGCGGATTGATTTTCAAGAATAAAATATAGTGTAAATATCTATAAATGCCACATAAAAAACTCCATGTCACATAAAAAAGTTTTTTTGCAATTAACAAAATTATAATAGAGATAAAATGTAAGAAAGTTTTTTAAAAGAAAATAAGTCTTTATTTAAAAGTTATTAAAAAGTTATAAACAAAAAAGTTTACTAAACTAGAACTGACTTTTGATAAAAATTATAATTATAAAAATTATACTTTTAATAAAAATGGCGCCGTACGACGATGGAAGTTTCACTTCGAAAGCAAGAAAAGTGTGAGGACACATCGCGTCATCCACACGAAATCGTACAGTATAAAGTATAAAAGAAAGTATAAAGGTGGAATTAAACGACGCGTGGCTTGGCCATTCTTATTCTTTTCAATAAGTTTGCTTTACGAATTCTTTCTTTTTTAACTTGATGTAGTAATAAAAGCCAAGTTATACATAGTTTAATCCCACTTTAAGTCCCAAAAGTAAGAGAGAGATTGAGGTAAATCTCACTTCGCACGGAAAGTTGTAAATCCATGAAATCGATTTTTAACAAAAACTAATAATTTTTTAAAGTTTATTAAAAATAATGGTCCTATGAATTTCCAACTTTCTACGGGGTTATTTCATCCCTTCTTTTTTAGGCAAAACTACTTCTATCATCGTATGATTCCACATGGATTTTCGATTTTTCACGTAAACTTTTTAAGAAAAAAGGAAGGGGCAAACCCCCAACATCTCTCAGTGAACATTCTGAATCATTGGTATACATATGTTCATAAATAAAAATAAACGCTTTATTGAATGTGTATGATGTCAAATTATGTTCTTTTTTTTCAGTAAACTTTTTTGTTAAAACTTACTACTTTTTAAAACTTGTTAATAACTTTAAGATTAACTGTTAAAGAAACTTGAATTTGTTTGAGTGACACTATTAGATATTTACAGTACTTACACACACACACACGCACATTTATTAAATATACTGTTAAAATTAAAGAAATGATTTGTTCAATTTGTGTTAAATTGACCGCGAGCAAACTAGACGAAAAAGTGTCACGTATGCAGTCGAATTATTAAAAAAAATAATTATAAATGACAAGTAAACAGCTAAACTTAAGTAATTAACTTAAATCTTCAAGCTAAAATATAAAGAGGTTAAACGAATAAAGTGAAACATTGTATTGGCTTGTATGGCATGTGTGGTGAATAATGATTAAGAGACGCTTTGTCCACGTTATTCCGGAAAATAATTTCCTGCATACATTTATGCAATATTCGCTCAGCCACTTACGAACAGTAATGACATCAAGATCGAACCACATCGCGGACGAAGTCGTAGATAAAATTAACTATCGGCTAATAAAGTGAGTCTCCGCGTTAACACTTCGAGCAGCATTGACCGACTTTACGCTACGCTTCACTCTAGTCGACGGAGCAGTCGTTTATAAGTTTCGTTGTTTCTCTCATTTTTTATCTTGCAAAACAAATGTACATAAGAAGCACAGACGCGTACAGCCCAAACATTCCTTTGGACCGAGAAAACTGGTGAACTTTTATTTGCGTGAGGGAATTAATTTAATTGTAGATATTCTTTATTTGCGAAGCTATTTCTGTGATTCGAAAAATTTTATTATATTTTCTTATGTGGCTAAATTTGATTGATTAATCGACGTAAAGTTGCCTGTGGGATTAAGACAGTTTATAAGAAGACATCTTAAGGTATCTCCCAGCGTAAATAAATATTTTAGAAGAAACTTAATAATAAATTTAAAATAATTTTATAATAAACAAAATTTGAATTTAATTTTTTAATAGTTTTAAAAGTGGAGACTTTTATTATACAGGGGTGGGGTTGTGGTTGGGGTGGCTTGGGTGGTTTGGGGGGGGTGGGGGGGGGGTGGTGGGGTGTTGTGTGGGGGGGGGGGGGGTGGCGGGGGGTGGTGGGGGGTGTGTGGGTGGGGGCGGGGGGTGTGGGTTGGGGGGTTGTGGGTGTGGGGGTGGTTGTGGTGGGTGGGTGGGGGTGGGGGTGGGGGGGGGGGGGTTGGGGGTGGTTTGTGTGGGGGGGGTGGTGTGTGGGGGGGGGGGGGGGGGTGTGTGGTGGTGTGGGTGGGGGTGGGGGGGTTGGGGGTGAGTTGGGTGTGGGGGGGGGGGTTGGTGGTGGTGGTGGGGTGTGTGGTGGGTTGGGGGGTTTGGTTGTTGGGTTTGGGGTTTGGGGTGGGGTGGGGGGTGGGGGTGGTGGGGGTGGGGGGTGGTGTGTTGTTGTTGGGTGTTGGTTGGTTGGGGGGGGGGGTGTGGGGGGGGTGTGGGGTTGTGGGGTGGTGGGTTGGGTGGGGTTTGGGGGGGGGGGGGGGTGTGGGGGGTGTTGGTGGGGGGGGTTGGGTGGGTGGGTGGGGGTGGGTGGGTTGGGGTGGTGTGGGGTGCGGGGGGGGGTGGGGGGGTTGGTTGGTGGGGGGGGGGTGGGGTGGTGTGGTGGTGGTGGGGCGGGGGTGTGGGTGGCGGGAGGGGGGGTGGGGGGTGTGGGGTGTGGGGGGCGGGTGCTGGGGGGTGTGGGCGGCGGGTGGTGGGTGTGGTTGTGCTGGGTTTGGGGGGGGGTGGGTGTGTGGGGGGTGGGGGTGGGGGGGGTTTGTGGGGGGTGGGGGGTGGGGGTTGTATTTGGGGTTGGGGTGGGTGTGGTTTGCTCTGTTTGTGGGGGGGTGGTGGGTGTGGGGGGGTGGGGTGTGGTGTTGGGGGCGGGTGGGGGGGGGGGTGGCGGGGGTGGTGGGTGTGTGGGTTGTTGGGGTTGGTGGGGTGGGGGGCTGGGTGTGGGGCGGGGGGGGGGGGGGTGTGGGTTTGGTGGGGGGGGGGGGGGGGTGGGTGTGGGGGTGGGTGGTTGGGGTGGGGGGGGGTGGTTGTCGGGTGGTCGGGGGTTTTTTGGGGGGGGGTGGGTGGTGGGGGGTGTGTGGTGGGGTTTGGGGTGGGGAGGGTGGGGTTGGGGGGGGGGGGTGTTGGGGTGGGGTGGGTGGTGGTGGTGGGGGGTGGGGTTGGTTGGGGTGTTTGGGGGGGGGGTGTGGTGGGGGTTTGGTGGGTTGGGTGTGGTGGGGTGGAGGGGGGTGGTTGGGGTCGGGGTGGGGGGTTGGGTGGTGGGGGTGGGGTTGGTTGGGGGGGGTTGTGGGTGGAGTTGGGGTGGTGTTGGGGGGGGGGTGGGGTGCTGGTGTGGGGTGGTTCGGGGGGGTGGGGGGTGTTGTGTGTTTGGTTGGTGGGTGGGTCTGGGGGGGTGGGGGTGTGGTGGGTTGGTTTGGTGGGGGGTTGGTGGGTGGGTGGGCGGTGGGGGGGGGGGGGTGGGGGTTGGGGGGGGGGTTGTTGGGTGGTGGGTAGGGTGGGTGGTTTTGTGGTGGTGTTGGGGGGGGGGGTGGGGGTGCGTGGTGGTTGTGGGTGGGGTGGGTGGGGTTGGGTTGGGGGTGGTGGTGGGTGGTGTTGTTGTTTGCGGGGGGGGGGTGGGGGGGGGGGGTGGGTTGGGGTACTGGGTGAGGGGTGGCGGGGGGTGGGTGGGGGGTGGGGGGGGTGTGGGGTGGTGGGTTGTGGGGGGTTTGGGGTGGGGGGGGGGGGGGGGGGGGGGGGTGGTTGGTGGGTGGGGGGTGGCGTTGGGGATGTGGGGGGGGTTGGAGGGGGGTTTGTGGGTGGGGGTGGGGGGGGGGGGGGTTGGGGGTGGGGGGGTGGGGGGGTGGTGGGGGGTGGGGGGGTGTGGTGGTGTGTGGGGGTGGTTGGGGGTGTGGTTGGCGGGTTGGGGGGTGGTGGGGTGGTGGTGGTGGCGGGTGTGGCGGGGTGGGGGGGGTGTGGGGGTTGGGGGGGGGGGGGGGGGGGGTGTGGGGGGGTGGGGGGGGGTGGGGGGGGGTGGGTGGGTTGGGGTGGTGGGTGTGGTGGGTGGGGGGTGTTGGGGGGGTTTGTGGGGGGGGGGGGGGGTGTTTGGGGGGGGGTTGGGGTGGGGGGTGGGGCGGTGTGTGTGGTGGGGGGGGTTTCGGGGGGTGGTGGGGTGGGGGGGGTGGGGTTGTGGTGGGTGGTGGGGGGGGGTTTGGGGGGGGGGTTTGGTGGTTGGGGGGGGGGGGGTTTGGGGGGTGGGGGTGGGTGCGGTTGGGAGTGGGGGTGTGTGGGGGGGGTGGGGGTGGTGGGGTGGTGTTGTGGGGGGGTGCGGTTGTGGTCGGGGTGGGTGGTGGGGGGGGTGGGGGGGGTGGGGGGTGGGGCGGGGGGGGGGGGGGGGTGGGGTGGGCGGGGGGGGTGGGGGGTGGGTGGTGTGGGGGTTGGGGTGGGGGGGTGGGTGGGTGGGGGGGGGTGGGGTGGGTTGGGGAGGGGGGTGGTGTGGGGTTGGGGGTGTGGGGGGGGGGGGGGGGGGTGGGGGGTGGGGGTGGGGGGGGTGGGGGGGTGGGGGGGTGGTGGGGGTTGGGGTTTGGGGTGTGGGGGGTGGGGGGTGTGTTGTGGGTGTGTCGGGGGGGGGTGGGTGGTGTCTTTGTTGGGTGTGGTGGGGGGGGGGGGGTTTGTGGTGGGTTTGGGTGGTGGTGGGGTTTAGGGGGGTGGGTGGCGGGGGGGGTGGGTGGTGGGGGTGGGGTGAGTGGTGGGGGGTGTTGGGGGTGGGTGGGGGTTGTGGGGGGGGGTGGGTGGGTGTGGTGGGGGGGGTTTGTGGGGGGGTTGGTGGGGGGGGGGGGGCTTGGGGTGGGTAGTTGTGGGGGTGGTGGGGGTGGGGGGGGGGTGGGGGGGTGGGGGGTTGGGGGGTGTTTGGTGTTGGGTTGGGGGTGGGTGGTGGGGTTGGTGGTGGTGTGGGTGGGGGGTGGGGGTGGGGGGGGGTGTGGTGGTGGGTGTTGGGTGGGTTGGGTGGGGTGTGGGGGGGGGGGGGGGGTGGGGTGGGGTTTTGGGGGGGGGGGTGGGGGGTGGGGGGGGGGGGGTTGGGGGGTGCGGGGGTTGGGGGTGGGGGTGTGGGGGGGGGGTGGGTGGTGGGTTGGGGGGGGGGGGTGGTGTGGGGTGTGTGGGGGGTGGGGGGTGCGGTTGGGGGTGGGGGTGTTGGTGTGTGTTGGGGTGGGTGTGGGGTTGCGGGGGTGTTGGGGTGGGGGTGTGGGGTGGGGTGGGTGTGTGGGGGTGGGGGGGGGGGTGGGGGGTAGGGCTTTGGTGGGGGGTGTGTGTGTTGGTGGGGGGGGGGTTGGGGGGTGGGTGGTGGGGGTGGGGTGGTGGGGGTTGTTTTGGGGTGGGGGTGGGTGGTTGGGCGTAGCGGGCGTGCGTGGGGGTGGGGTGTGGTGTGGTTTGGGTTGGGGTGGGGGGGGGGGGGGGGGTGGGGGTGTGGGGGTGGTGTTGTGCTGTTGTTGGGCGGGTGTGTGGGGGGTGTTTGTGTGGTGGGGCGGGGGGGTGGGGGTGGGGGGGGTGGGGGTTGGGGGGGGGGGGTGTTGGGGGTGGTTGGGGGGGGGGGGGGGGTGTGGGGGGGTGGTGGGGGTTGGGGTGTGGTGGGGTGGTTGGGGGGGGGTTGGGCGGGGGGTTCTGGGTGTGGGGGTGGGGGTGGGTGTGGGGGTGGGGGTGTGGTGGTGGGGGGGGGGGGGTGGGTGGGGTGTGGTGTGGGGGGTGGGGGTTGTGGGGGGGGGGGTGGGGGGGGGTGGGGGGGGGGTGGGTGGGGGGGGGGTGGGGGGGTGTGGGGGTGGTGGTGGGGAGGGGGGGGGGGTGGGGGGGGTGTGGGTGGGTGTGGGGTTGGGGGTGGCTGGGTGGGGGGGTGTGGGGGGGGGGGGGGGGTGGGTGTTGGCGGTGGGCGGTGGTGGGTGGGGGGGGGCGGGGGGGTGGTAACATGTAATAAATTATCTTCAATAAATTAAATATTCTCTGTTTGATTGAGTATCAGTATAATCGTGCGAAAGCTTTACATTTATGATAAAAATTGTGTTATTGAATTAATTCAATTTCATGTAAATAATTTGAGGATTACTTGGAAACTGCTTTATTTACATTAATGTGCCAAAAAAATTTATATATATACATATATTGTAGGTTGAAGAATTTTATAATACATATTGATACATACTGATACATATGTGTGTGTATTTAACTATTTAGTCCATAAATTTTTAAATATTTTAAAATTTTATTCTTTGCTATATATATTAAAGAAATCGAATATTATTCGAAATTTCTCATATGTTACATTTTATTTATAATAATATTTTGTGTCATATAACCGACTAACTTCGTAAATTTCATAAAAAACTGAATACTCCTCTTATTTAACATCGTGATACAGTGAAATACGCACATGGTGAATACAGTGCATTTTCGTTCGACAAAAAAATGTTAGCAAACATTTATTCCATTTATACCAAAATCTACTGGAATGTCTTTTTATAAAAGGGGCATATGAAACATATTCTAAAAGCTGACTTGATAACAGCAATCTTACTTATTAATGACATTATTTTATATTAAGATATTTTATAAATATCTTAATATTGTGCAATTTAGAGCTCGTGCAATTTACAACAGCTACAAAGTTGATGAAATATGTGAATATGATGGAAATAATCCGATGAGATCAGTTGTCGATATCATATCAGTTATTGATATGATTTAAGTTTCTGGTGGAACTTTCCGATGGAACTTTTTTAGTAACGCGAATATATCAAAGTGCTAAAGGTAGCTTGCTTTAATTGATAATTTCTTACGCTATGTAAATGATACATCGCGAAGAAACTGTATTAATTGATTTTTTATCATATCTTGCGTCAATAAATATTTGTCGACGAGTCAGAACATGTCAATTGCTTCGTTAGAAAGATGCTATAAATATATCCTATTACGATAGTACAGACAACACAATTTCTTTCGAGGATCGTTTGATTCTCCAGTAACCATTAAGTGCAATAGCGTCTGTATTGTTGAATTCTGTTAGAGATGCACAACTCTGAACGTTAGATCACATTATTGACTCATACACTGCTAAGCATTAAACTAATATTTACATATTATCCGCGTGGGTTTATCAATGAGGCATCATTCTCTAATTTGTTGTACTAACATGTTGTTCATGCATATACTTCATGTATCACTTCACCGTAGCAACATGTTTTATTAATCCATTCAAGTAAGAATGAGTTTATTACAGAAGCAGTTTATTAAACTGCTCAAATGTAAACTGTTTACTTACTTATTATCAAACGTTTTTTAGGAAATAAATAACACAATAGGTTATGCAAAGACAACATAAATAAAAAAAGTTATATCTCACATAATATAGCATAGCGTAAAATGTAACGAGTATTGTTATGGTAACGTTCACATGATATATTACGGTGTATGTAGAAAGACAAAGTTTAAAAGACAAGAATTGTGTTTATTAAAATGCAATTTAAATTATTTTGATTTCATTTATTGATATAAATGATACAAATATTATGATACGATTTAACTGTCATTATTGTGATCTTTGGAACCGTAATTAAAGCACAATATTAACATCGTTATGCTGATTTAGCAACTCCTGTGTCACTATATGTCACTGTATGCAAGATAATTGAGCTCCGATGTTGTACACAATTGAAATTGCTTACACATGTGGTCATGCGATATTGTAATTAGTTGACAACTTCAGAAAATGAAAAGTTGTTATCAATTTAAAAGGTGTAATGCTTTTTTTAACCAGTATTGTAAGTGCGTTTTGTCGCAATACATAAATCATATTGCGTTTTAATTATTTTCATGTTAATACGAAATACGATTTTGAATGGCAGGTGCTAAATTGTAAATGACGCCAACAAGCAGCGTGCCTACAGTTATCAAAAGTAATGTGAAAAAAGCACTGATATGCCAATTTCCGCTAATAAGTGAATGATTTCCAAATAATAAATCTTTTTCATTGACCGTTTTTAATAAGAATCCCAAAGCTCTCTCTTATTACATAATGTAATAAGGTTGACAATTTGTATCGATATAAATTCGCTTTTCTGTAAACCAAAAAATAAATAAAATAGATAAAGAAAAATAAATAAACAGCCACTAAAAACAGGAAAGTATTGTTAATAATTTTGCAAAATATTATGACAAACAGTAATTTATAATACCAATATTATCAATAAAAACTCTACAAAAGAAAAATAAATTTGACATTAATTTATACTGGATTTATTTGACACACAGTTTTAATTATTCAATTTATTATATAATTATTAAAAGTTAAGTCTTTTTTTATTATAACACACGTTCTTCCATCTATACATCTATAATAAATTACTGAATATGTGTATCTCTCTAAATATTTCTAGACGTACTTTAAATGAAACAAGAATCTGTTTATTTATATGAAAGAGAATGAGAAATAAGCTGATATAAACTGAATACATAATTAAACTCGTGTGTCGATGTATAACGAAGGATGAATAGATATTTCAGTAATATCGAACGTATGTGTCTCTTGTGGCAGATTCATATTAAATGTGGAGTGTTTGGAATCATGAAACACATATGTTTGATTAAAAGTACAATATTACTCTGTCTAAATCCAATTCATAAATTCTTTTTATTGTAATAATTTTATTGGAATGTAATAAATTTTATATTTTATATTTTTATGTTACATAGATTTTATGTTAAAATTAATTCATTGGAAAAACTTATAATCATTATATAATAATCGTTATAATCAATGAACAATTTAGAGAGAATAATAATCATGAGAAAAGTATGAAAATAATAAAAAATATAAACTGGAAGTAAATGTGATATCACATTGATATCACGTAAAGTATACGTATGTACATATATACGTATATACATTTTTACGCAAGTAAAGCACTCTGCAAAAACATAGCAAATAAGCAATCATTCTGTGCTTAAACACATTTACGTGAGTGTCTAACTCATTTATTAAGCATTTGTCAAAACGCTTCATTCCAACATTAACATTTATTAAACTTGATACAATGTAAGTGCTCAAAGTTACTCACGCGCAAAAATATTAAAATACGTTGTATAAAATTCACAAAGTATTCTTAGTTATAATTTTCAAGGCAACACAAAAAAACGTAACGCTACAACTTGATTAATGGGTGACATTATTTGTCTATTATGTATCAATGAAACAAAATACTATAATGCGATGAGGCGTCACAAAATGCAATAAATATGCGTAATGAGGCATAACTTGCAAAAATAATTACTCTTCAAGTTGAAATTGTTCCTTTAATCGAACAGTGGGAATAACAAGAATATTAAGGACTGTAAAGAAAATAACTAAGTGTCACATCATTGCTTTTCCTTCTTCGTCGCTGTTGTTTCATAAAAATAACTGTAAAACCGATTGATAAGCTCTTTTGAGTTTTATCGGATTTGGATTATTTCATGATGCTTTGCGCAAAATGAAGCATTGATGCTTCTTTTGATGTTTTTTTAATATTGCGCTTTTCATATTTATATAATATAAACTGCATAATTGAAAATTACATGATTGAATAATTCAAACTTGCATAAAGTATTACCAAGCTATATACGGCGCGGATTAAAACGGATAATTCTACGTATATGTATATTATACTTCTATTGTTTTCTTCATACATCTGTGTGGCGAGAGCTAAAGGCTCTGTAACGTTTCATTAAGTACTAATACATTAGCAGATACTACGTAGTTGCGATAAATTTTTCTTCCTTCTTGCGTATTTAAGCCAATGCATGGAAGGAACACGCGTGCTTGAGTAGCTCCAGATAACCCTCGAAAACACGGAGGCTCTTCGTGTTACTTTTCCGCAAAATCAACAGCTCGGATCACGATCTAGTATATCATCCCGGAAGTGATGGTCACGTTGTTATCATTATACCTCGCCTCGCTGAGCAGCAAACAAGCGACGTGAAAACAGAGCTGCGTATATGCCCAATCTGTAACCCACGATGTTTTCTTCCGGACTTTTTCAGCACGTACGCTTTCCGAATGAATCGGTATGGAGATGGGCACCCCGCATACAGATCGAACACAAAATGCAACACAGATACGCATCGTGACACATCGGTGTATTTCCATCAACGAACCGCGAGTGTACATTACACAGTACATTAATGCTTTAGTAATTAATACTTTCAATCGCGATTCGATTATTTTCACATTCAAGCTTTCATGAATTTTCTCCTTCCGGCGAACACTCTACTGTATATTTTTATTGACCTTTGCTAAATTAAAATGCGGAATCGTAATCTGTTAAAATGTGAAGATACTGGAAATTTGTTCTTTTTTTTGTTGAATATTTCTAGAAATAATCTTTGTTACATTAACAAGCTATCTAATAAATCAAATAAAAAATGTGAATAATATATAGATTTATTTCATTACATATGTCTAAGACTTATATATTGACACGATATATAATAGATTCCCATAACACAGGTTTATACATACGGATATAATACGAGGGAAATATTTTAATACTTGTTTATTTTAAAGTAAAAATAAAAATATTTTATTTTTAATATTGATTTTTGCATTTTTATAATAAATCTTTATATCCCTTATATAAAAATCTATTTCCATATACATATCCAGATAACACAAAAAAGAGATTAAAAACATCTTTACGACATCATAATGTTTTCTGGGTACATAATCTATACATAGTATAACTTATGACTTGTATAATTGGATTTATATAATATGGAACATATTTTCCGTGTTATATATGGAATCTACTGCATTTAATTCAAAATAATTAAATGTAGTCGCTTTGTTACTTTTTTGTAAAAAAAAAACTAGCCAACTTATGATTAACGCCACCACGATATTTTAATTAAAACCATTATTGTTCAATAAAACAATGCTAAAAATTGACAGATTCAGCTGTCCGTGAAAATTGATTCCGTCATAGTCGGATGTGATAGTAGAATTAAAATGTTTGCAAAAAAAAAAAAAATAAATTTGCGCCGACGCACATAGGTAAATGTAAAGGAAAAATAGCAGCACGTTCTGTCCACAATAAGAAACAAACTTATGATATAAAATTTTTTGTACGGAATGATGTTGCATATGGGTGTAATTGGCCGAAACGTAATATTTGCAGGAAACAAATGATATTTTTTGTTCTCGTTATTTCAGATAAATAACAAATAATAACAATCTTTATTTGTCCAATTTTACCGTTATAATAGACATTTACTATCACAACTGCGTTTTTGTTCAAACGTATTCTTCTTTTTAATAATAAATAACTTAATAATAAATGACAATTAATATAATGACAAATAATTAATACGCCGTTTTATGAAACTGTACATTATACATCTTGTACATCAAAATGCATTAATATGCGTCATGCGAAAATCAGATTTACATTAGTTATTTAATATAAATGCATAACCAACTGCATAACTTACGATGGAATTTTGCAATGTTAATCTCCGCTAGCATATTACCATTTTGGTAATTGTAACTTCTAATTATTTAAACAAATATGCTATTATGTAAACAAATATATTATTTATGTGATATATTTATGAATTGTTAAAGATCTAGTGCGATAATTATTCAACTTTGCATTTATTATGTGTGACAAGTCTTATTTGATTTACTTTATTTTATTTTATTTTATTTATTAGTAACTTTATTTATTATATATATATATATATATATATATATACATATATATAATTATTTTATTTATTAGTTTCAGAAGATTCTTTTTCTTTTCTTTCTCTTATCTCTTCTTTTCTCTAGTTTGTTTTTATTATTTATAAACATCATGTTATTTTTGGAGACACGCTTATATCTCATGACATCTGTACAAATATTAGAGTAATGACAATTCCGTTGACAAAACAAGATAATAAATTTTGTTCATTGTTAGCGTTGGTTCAAGCAGAATTAAATTGCGGAGTTTCACTGTGCGTTTATGAAATACCGTTATTTCATCCATAGTGCAGACGGTGTCGAAAGATGAAAGCTGTTTCTCGATTTAATAAAACTTTATTGTCACGTTTGTGACTGGCGAGAAGCCAACCGATTTTCTCGATTTTCTCGTGTATTTGCTGCCTCGTTATTATCATCACCTAACAGCATCCCTCCATTCTTCACGCCGCACACATTTCTCCAGTCTTTTCTCTTTCATATAATGTCAATCTACAGTGCATTGTGTGACAACACAATGTATTGGATGCGTTGGAAAATATCGTTGTGCGTACGCGACTCAGCTACATGTGTCTGTGCAGTTGAAAGTTTCTTTCGCCATCGTGTTATCGCTCATCGAATTGGAGATAATGCCGCAAGCGGACGAAAACTAGTAGTTTGAAACATTCGATGAAACGTTAGGCGATGCGTTTTTTCCGCGAATCCAATTCTAAATAATGTAAATATATAATGATATGAATAAAGCAATTAAAAATCGGAAACCACCGGTGATGCGCACAAGCTTCTTTTGTATTTATATACTTATGCTAGCTCATGTGCTAAATTAGTTTCATTCGAACTTCATTAGGTTTCGTTAATTTCGATTCAGATCTGCTATATTATCACACTCACTTCCACCTCTATAAACGAAATCTCAGTTCCCAAAATAATCAACTGGAGATTTAATCAAGGAAATTTTAAATAAAAGTAATTTTAACTTAAATTTTACAACTAATTAACCACCTACCTAAATATATCTATCTAAATAACTAATAAAATCTGTCGCTGTCACGCGCGAGGAGCGTGTCAACAAAAGTAATTGTAATAAATCCTCTTAATACTCAAGAAGAGAGACAAACGCGCGAGTCAATTAAAAAAGATTTTAATCAAATTTTAAATCAAATCAACGAGAAATTAATTCCAAATCCTTTCTTAAGATTGAAAAATTCAATAATTAGAATCGACGTAATTCAAAAATTTTCGCGCTACAAACTTATTTCGATAGACTTTGAAATCCACTTTACAAATTATCACCTAAAAATAAAACCGAGATCTCCATTACAAGATTTATAAATATAAAAATTACATATAAAAATTATGATTTTTATTTAGAACTGATAAATCACACAACCTTAAATCCTGGGTAAAATATTTGAATGTACCGATCCAAAAACGGACTATCTGTGATACGTAACAGTATATGTAATTGACAAAACAGTTTTTCACTAAAATAGAAATATGTACATAAAATCTTTTCACCTTTGTAAAGCCCTTTTTTATCCTGTAAGATTATAGAATAAACTTTTTGTACAGAAATTAATTACAATGATAGTCGCGTATACTTGCATTATTTTGTATCTTTTTTGAAAAGTACTGTTTACGTTAAAAATGTCATATACAACTTACATTTTAGGCATTTTTAGCCAAATGGCAGTGAAATTTTCCTATGTTCATTCGCGCGCTTTGACTTTAACTTTTAAGAAGATCAATCGTTTTATGCCGCAATATGGAGTTTATCTAAGCAGCGTGTCGAGCAAACTGCAAGAAAGACCATCCCGACTTACTTTTCAACGAACATTTGCGCGATGCAATATAGCACTTAAATGATGTTATACACTTCATCGATGCTCTGTAGAAGTTGTATAATCTAGCTAGATACGGTTCTAACGAGGTCGAAAGTCAATACTGTTGAGAGTTGAGGGAGGTATTTATGAGAAATTGTCTCTGTCAAAGTCGCAGAAATGTTATTGATTCCCGCGTTATAGATCGTTGCATAGTGGCCCTTTTAAACAAAAGAAATCTACTACTAGCAGTTTCGGTTAGCATCCGCTACGCAAATATGCGTCAAAAATTTTACTGAATTTGGAATTTTGCGTATATAATTGCACGATATCATGTCGCCAACATCGTAAATATATTCGCATTCCTTTGTTCTAAAAAAAAGATAAAAGCGAGATACACAGATTTTTAAGATTAATTTAGTTTGCGTATTTCGAGTTTCGCCGAGCGTGTTTTCATAGAGTTTTGATCACTGTTCTTCGATTATACTCAGCAATAATTTATATCAAAATACATTTATACAAATAATTGTAAACAAACAAATGTGTGTATTAGTTCTTCGGTCAAGATAATACATACATAAATGTAACGTTTTAATGCAAATTATCATTATTTTTAGAAAATAATGATACTTGTACTTGTACTTGTTATACAATTTTGAGTCGAGTAATAATAAGTCAGATTATATGCTGGTTTAAATTTTTTTAAATCTAATTTTTTAAATCTTTATTTATATAATAATAAAATTTAAGTAACCGTAAAAGTTCTCTTTTTCTGCTGTATTAACTATTAATATTCCAAAAGTCTCCGTAATAGCATTTTTGTTCTTGAATACTTTATTTTCTTATAGTCTTGCTTTTTATGAATGCTCTAATTATATTTAACAGAGCATATATTTAACAGAGCAAATTTTTAATAATAGTACTGGACGTGTATATGGGCGTGTATGCTGTTTTAATTAAGAGTAATCAGAAAGGTGAAAACTACATCGGAAAGATTGCAACAGTTACTTTATTATACATAGGTTTCTGTCATATTCGCATAGTGTATAATTTCATGTGTTGACTCGTTATATCATTAAATAATTATCATCATCAATTTTTATGTGTCTACGTTACAGCTGCACGTGATGACTATCGAAAGTTCTAAAGATCCAAGTGAAAATTATTCACTTGAATTCAATTCTATTGTATAAAGTTTTAGTTGAGTAGATAAATATGAAAATGTGTAAAATATAGTAAACGAGTGCAATCAAACATAAGTCTCATTAATTACTCTCGTATATAAAAAATTCCTAATTGAAAGCTGATTGTATGAAATATGAGGTATAAAATACTTCATATTTTTGAGTAATTAATATTTACTTTTTAAGTACTTTTTAGTACTTAAAATGGATTTATTGTTTTATCAATAATTATTAATTTATATATATAGCGTCTCTGATTGTACATCAAAAATATGTTTTTGATTCAAAAATTGAAAATAAAATATAGCGTCTCTGATTGTACATCAAAAATATGTTTTTGATTCAAAAATTGAAAATAAAATTGACTTTTATTGGTGATATAGGTTGTTCTTTTTTTATGTACATACTCCGATATACGTCACTCGCAATGGTTATTGTATCGCGTGCTTAATTAATTCTGAGTACAACCCGCCCGCTATCAAAAGTATATAATTTATATACAATGTGCATTGTGCATTATCTCGCATAACTTCTGCACTTTTATCCATTACTTTATTATTAATATTATTAATATTTATTAATTATCTATATTTATTATCTTTTAACTGTTATTTACCTTTTATTTACCTATATATTCTATATTATTTATCCATATGACAATAATCTAACAATATTTTAGTTGTGATTAAATATTCGTAAAATTATTAATTAAAACATAAATGTATGTCGTCGAAATGTATGTTTTTATGTTTAAAAATATATATGTAAATAGTATTTATTTTTACAACGCGTATTTATTTTTACACGCTCGTATGTATACTCAAATAAGAAAATATTTTTTTGTTAAAATATTTTAAAAAAGTAGAAACACACATACTATTTCATGATACATACACAATGAATAATATTGTAATGTAATATTCAAATGTATGTAAATTTATAAACTAATACAATTTCCGAAACTTTATCCCAGAATTAACTTATTTATTGTCATGTTATATGTATAACGCTGCACTATATGTATAAGAGAAATAAAAATTATAGCAGAAATTATATAAATTAATTCTTCTAATTTATTAATGGACATTATCCCTGTTATAAGTAGCAACAAAATTTATAAAAATAAGTAATATGTTTCATATTATATCAACTAAAGTTAAGCATTACTTATGTTCTTCTCTGTATATTCGATAATACTTTTAGCTAGACACCTTCACACGAAATGGAAAATTCTGTTACACATTTATCCATTACGTAACATAACCATTACGTAACTGTGAATATAGTATTAATTAATACTATCCGCATTGTCATTTGCGTCGGACTATAAGCTGATTAAACTACGTTACACCAATATTTGGGGTAAATAATATATTTGGGGCGAAGGTTTAACACTCAATAGTTGAATAACAAGAAAGACTCGAAAGTTAACACCTTTTATTACTGTTTCTTGCTGTTTGATATGAAAATATTGATACATATATGTATATATCAGATATGTCAAATTACTTTGGACATAAATTAGCATAACCATGGTATCAAATATCTACAGACACACAGAAAGATCACGCATTGACATAAAACTGTAATAAATAAAAATAATAAATAAATTTTACCTAAAGTTAAAGAATTATTACAACATATTTATTATTATAGTCTCATAGCAATTCTTCTTACTTTATCACTTCTCTTAACAATTAATAACAAAAAAATTTTTATAACTATATAATTATGAAGATTTATAATCTTATAAAACCTTAGAGAAAAATGTAATTTTCCTTAGTGAAAGAATGCTCTTTTCGTAAAACTATTACATCTATAATTATTTATTTCTTTGAGAACAAAATTATGAATTTCGTGACTATCAATTAGTATTTATCGTACAAACAGTTGAACGATTTATGACTGTGTGTATCAAAGTTTGTGATACGTGTTCTGATAACTAAAGTACAGAATGTAATAGATAGATAGACACATATGCCCAGGCAATATTGAACGTTTAAACTTTGATGCATTTGAACAATACAAGAGCCTATACTCGTGCCTCCACATTCGTGCGTCAACATTTAGGTTAACTTTAGTATCTGTTATGTACGTGTTTCATGTACATTAGAATCGTTCAACTAGTTCCAATCATGCATAACATTGTCATTATTAAAGGCTTACGTAAATTCATATTGTAATCAATGTTATCGGACAGCAGGACAGTAGCAAAAATGACCAGATATTCCATTAACTGTTAACACATTCCTAATTGAACTCTAAAATGGAAACCGACTAAATTTCCCTATTTTTTAAATCTTGTCATAAAGTTTTATGTTTCTTAACAATCTTAAAAATATAATACTCGTACAATCAATAAAAATTTACAATTTAGTTGCACATTAAAGAAATGTTAATAATTTGTAGTAGTGCATAGTGCATTGGCTGACATTGGTTAAACATTGGTGATGTTAAGAGTGCCTTGGCCAATATTTCCTAAAGTAAACTCAATATTGGTCACAAAATAAATAAGTATAAATGTATTACAGATGTATTGCACGTTAATAAATATATTAGATTTATATTGAAAATGCACATTGACCAACATTTTTCAATATAATTTGGTAAATATTATTTTCCGAATAAATGCTAAAGCATTGCCAATAATTGCGCAGTATTGCGTCCACATTGAAAGTACAATACGGTTAAGATTTCTCAATATAATGTAAATATTGATTACAGGATAAATATAATGTTACAAAAAGCTGTTCATCACACATACGCATACTGTCGGAACGTTCACTCGTCAGTTCAGAATATCTTTGCGAGAAGGGCGTATGATAAAATTTTTTCTTGTAAGGAAAAAACTACACGGGATAGTATAATTAGTTTGCAAGAAATTTGTTACGAGGTTCAGCTCGACTATTTCGGTGTCGGAGGATATCACGTGACCAAAAATACCTCAGTGGTATTGAAAGGGGATGTAATATCGTAGCGATGTTTTTGGTCTCTCTCACGTCTTCTGAAGCGGAAATAGAGAGCGTCGAGTTTTTATTATATTATATTAAAGGTACCTTAAAATCCAAATTTGTATAATTTCGCCATATTCCATCATGATCGCGTCTTAAGTGTGAATGGACAGCATATTGTGATAGAGAGAGAGAGAGAGAGAGAGAGAGAGAGAGAGAGAGAGAGAGAAGCAATCATGATCAAATACGGTAAAATAAATAAAAGTTTAAAAGTTTTAATCTGGCTTAAGAGTTAAGAGAACCTCCACTCCATAAGGTATATCTTTCGTAGACAAGAGCGCACCTGTTCCGTAAGAACGAGTAACCAGCAAAGCGAGCTCAGTTAATAACATTAATAAAAAAAAAACGATCAATATATACCTGGATAATTATTATATTAGTGACAAAAAAGAATTAGGGAAGACATTTTATTTTATATTGATTTCACATTAGGCTGCAATAATGTTTGAAAAATTGGATAAATTTTATTGCTTAACATTAGACCTTACAATATTAAACCAATATTGGGGATCAATTTACATCCCCTAATGTACATACATATACCTATTTACAATGTAATATTATTATAATATTATTATAATATTAAATTTATATTTATTAAATTTATATTTATTTTCCAATATTGTGCAAATGCATTGTTACTTAAAGAAATACGTAATTTAGAATAGTTGGATGTGCATAATTCAAAATAAATAATTAAAATAAAAACTAAATAAATTAATGTATTGCAACGTATGTATTATTATGTTAAACATGCGCTACAGACTCTAAAAGAGTCTTCTATTGACTTATTATAAAAATGAGTATTAAATAATCGCAATGAAAATATAAGTCAAGTCTCTGAATTGTGATTTATATGCTGATTGAGAAAATTATATATGTACAAAGTTATTTCAATTTTCGAGAATGTCAAAATATAAAAGAAATATATCTCTCTCAAAAATTGAAAGAGAATATAATTAAAAAATCTCGATTCTCCTTATGCGTAAAGGAATGAATTTTATAACTCAACAAAATACTTTCGTAATAAACTTTCTCTTCGTACTTTAATTGGATGTGCTTACGGCTTTAAAGAAAGTATTCAGCAGTAGTACTCAATATAATGTTCGCAGATAGCGTACTGGCATACAAGCCAATACTGATACTCGCAACTGATCGCAACTAGATCCAATATAAGGCTTAAGCTTATTATTATACTTCTAATGTTGCATGTTTACAAATACTAAATTTAGAGAATTCGATAAGTCAAGTTACTTCTTAAATGTGATTTAAAAAATGGCTTATATATCTGTATGAAATTTCCTCCAAATTAAAAAAAAGCAGAAAATTAGTACTTTATTTCTAATATTTATTATTATTAATATCCGCCGCATCTTCCTGAAGTGTCTCTATTAACTCAAAAGTAAAGGATTCCTAATTTGCAAATTTTGTCGCATAGGTTTAAGAATGGTTAGTCATGGAAAACAGCTTTAGACGAAGGATATTGTGCGAGGATAGCACAATTTACGCGAATGTCATTAGCCACTTTGCGAACAGTTAGAACAAACTCGAGTTGTTTTAAGTTGTTTATTACTAAGGTAGAAACAATGCTGCACTTTCTTACATTATCTATACCTGTACATTATGTCGGCAACAACGACGCTTTTGAAACTCTCTTATCTGAATTATTATCCCTTGCGCTGCGCACGATAATAATAAAAGTACGTTCTGAAGTAGCGTACATTTCCTGTCATAATGTTCGCAATCTTAGGTGAATGGAAACGAATTTTGTCGTAAAATAAATCGATGGCAGTGTAACAAAGAGAGGCGAATCATTTTGTTACCAAACGGAATAGTCAGGATAAGTTTGACTATTTTTGAGTAAAATTGATACTTGAGTAATTTACATTCAATTATTGGCAAGAATCTACGAGGAAACCTGAAACGATTCAATGTTTAGACCTCTCGCCGTATATCGGGGTGATAGGGGTGGGAATGGAAAGAATTGGGGTAATGTATGTGATGGATAACGGTGTATTAGGCGTTGAAACATGGAATGTATTGCGATCTTTAGGGTGGTTGGAAGAGGGGCAGGTGAACGGCAGTGGTAAAGTTGAATAAGGGTGTGGAGGTTGCTTGGGGATGTGTGTATGCAAATGTCGAGTGTTGCAATGTTAATTACCGGATTTATAATTAACATTGACGAGACTGACGTTTCTTAAACTAAAATTAACCGATCCTAACACATATTAAAAATTTTCTTTTAATAAAACCTCTTTTCAATGTAGAAAAAAATCAATATGCCTTTATTATATAATAAGACGATTCGAGCAATTGATTAAGACTACTAAAAATTTTATTTTTGTTTTTTCAGATATAACCATCATGTCTCTTCGCTCAACTCGATGTTTCAGATACGGATGAAACTGCTAAAGCATATATGTATATGGATATATTGCTCCAAGTGACATGAGGGAATAACTGGCAATCAAAGGATCGTGAAAAGGAAGCGTATGAAAATATCACGAATTTTCATCACTTTGACAGCTGCGACGCGATGTGCGAATATCAACAATTTATCAAACTTCGACGTTTTTTTTGACGTTTTTTCGAATCGAGATGCGCCTCATACACTGAAACCAATGAATAAAAATTATAGCGTGATTGTTTCCGATATTCTGTCTTTCGTGAAATTATCCGAGTTTTTCTTGAGACATTTTCCTGTTTGTAACGCTTTTTTTCCTTTAGCACAAGTCCTTCGACCTTTAAAGTGACTGTTTCGAGTAGTACAATGTATTGTGTGGCGTAATATTGGGAAGTAATGTCAATGTAATATATCCAACATTTGTCCAAAATTGTAAGATAAACTCCTCTTATTTAACCAATGTTATTCAACAATATTGATCCAATAAATTGATTCACATTATATTGGGAAATCTTGTACTTCTAATATAAACCCAATATTATATAATTATTACAGATATTACGTATAATATCTGTAATAATTATATAATATTTGTATTTATTCTGTGAATAAATATTGGTTTTATTTTAAGAGATATTGGTCAATGCACTCCAAACATAAATGTTTATAGTCAATGTTTAGCCAATATCAGTTAATGTAGAGCCAATGCATTGTGCTACTGGGGTTTATAGTATTACATTGTTAAAATTGATTTATTCCAAAACAAAGACATACTATGCTCCTTTAAAGTGGAGAAGTTAACGTACTTTTTGTTGTGGTGAATTATTTGCGACGGAGCAACGAACTTTCTCCATTTGTTTTTAGATGCCATTTGCTTTGTCATGCCAAATTATTACGGAAACATCGGGAATGTGCAATTTCATCGTATAAAATGAACTACACGCTATGAGCTTTTATCGATATCATAATTAAGAGTTAAATTAGAATATTGTCTATATACATGTAAAAATTGTATATAATTTGAATATATTTTTTTACACAAGGGAAGTTTCAGTATCTTTATATCCTATAATAACAGATCTCTACACTTCGTATCTATATTACTTTCGAGCGAATTAATAAATGCTGCCAAAAGAACACTGTTTTAATTGAGGAATATTGCATGATATTAAAGAGAAATGTTTTAATATTGTTTAGTTGAGAAATATTGTAGGATATAAAAGAGACATGTTTTAATATTGTTTAATTATTCTATTTATAATATATTAAAAATTATTTAATTATTTTATTTGTATTATTCTAAGATACTTTTCTATTTATTCTATTTTCGTAAATTTCGATAATGTTTGTATGGTAACAAGCTATTCATCTCGCAAGGTTCTCTACTTCTCTCGAAGTAAATGTTTTGTTATAGAAAAGATGTAGATATATATTATAAGATAATATAGGTGTCCTTTTTCTTTGAATGACGTAGCATTTTGAATATATAGAGAATTCCTTTCAATTTAATACCTACTTAAGTGAATTATTATCATTATAATAATGGATTTAAAAAAAAGTTAAACTTTTTAAAAATAAAGTGTTATTGAATAAAAATATTAAAAACACTATTTTATAGAATGTTTATGACAATAGAATGTTATGAACTTGTTTAATTAATTTTCCATTAATTTCTTATGTAAATAATTTATTTAACAAATATATGTTCTCAAATAGAAATGCGCAAATAATAGTTTATAAAATTAAAATCAAATTAAGTTTGGTTATTTTTACTAACAAACAACATATTTGTTTATTAATATTTACTGGCGAAAAAAAGTTTGAATTTATTCTCACTAAGTTCTACTAAATACTTTTTGTATAATCAAAGACAATTGAATTATTTGAGCGCATTCAGTATTTGGACTCCAATCAAATTCAACTCAACTTAAAGCCAAAAATTTCGAGTCTACAATCAAATAAAAATTTAAAAACAATAAAGAATATAATTTATTTAATTTATTTTCTAACAGATAGATTATAATTCAAGTAAGTAGCAAACTGGAAGGAGAAACATAAGAAAACACAAAAAAAGAAACAAAAAAAATCATGCAATTTATTATTTCAAACGCACGAAAAGATAATAGCGAGACGCACAGAATGTCTAGAATCTATGTGTGCTCAATAAATACTGACCGAAAAGACAAGTAAATAACTTTCGTTACAAAATATGTAATTGTGATTAAAATTCATACTTTTGATGTGAGATGTACGTTTTTCAGTTTTAATTGCATTTTATAACTATACAAAGTATTAAGCCATTACTGAAAATTATTTCCAGATCATCTAACTTACAGAATAGAGAATCGCAATTTAAACTACTGTCGAAGATTAAAAAAAAAAGAAATCTAGAAACTACAGTGAGTCGTAGAAAATAGAGAAGTAGAAATAGATGAGGATAAAAAACATCTTGAATTCGAGGATATACGTTTTACATTTACTAGATTCCTTCTCAAAATTGTTTCTCGTAGTGCTTCGAGCAATTGAGAACGGCGAAGAAAAAAGACGAGAAGAAGGAACAAGCATCGAACAGGAAGAACGCGAAGGGTTACGTATTAAGTGAGCACGATTTAACTTTCCAAAGCTGAATTTATGAGCAAAATTTATAGTTATATATTGTTGCCAACTTTCTACGTTATCACAATCAATAGCCACAATCATGGTGTTCGATTGCCACAAAAGCGGTATTATCGAGAACGCTATTTATTTGCACCATTACACTACTTGCTTTGTAATAATTTTAGAATTTAATAAAATTAAATAAAAGAATCAATGATATTATTTTACTGCTATAATATTATCTTACAATTCTAATTTATAGTGCTTGTATCGCAAATTTACAAAGTTGCTTTTTACGTTTGCATAATATCTTCGTAATTTTAATATCTTTGTTCATGAATTTTTAATAAAATTATTCAATTTTTTTTTTCATTCAGTTATGCACTTTAATATATTTTTTCTTCGTTTAAATGACGTGGTAATAAGCCAACAATTATGAAAAAAATTAATGAAATTAATCTATATATTTTCATATTTTGTTATATTTTGTGTAAATAAATTTGAATATGTTTATTCGTTATATCATCTTTATTTTCTGTACATTAATCATCTAAAGTTTTTCTAAAGTTTATGATATCAGACTTGACTTAATTATAATTTCTATTAAATGTTTGACTAACAAGTTATTTATATACAAATTAAATAAATATTATTACCGCAAACAATATAAACAAAACATTTTCTATAGGTTCTATGGATTTTGCTATCATCTTATCATTTTTAATCGAGGGAAGAGCACAAATAATCAAAAGGAATAAAATGGCAATTTTGTTCTTTTTATTATGAAAAATTACTGTGTATTCTGGAGAGGATGAAGTAAATTTATAGTCGGGCTAAAAGGCAGTAAAATAAGGATAAGGTATTGAAATAAGCAGAAATATTTCTTCACAAAACATAGAGAAACATCAGGTGTAGTTATCATTTTGATAAGTAATCATCATCTTGTAAACGATTAATGCAACATTAATAGTAAAACATACAGTTGACGAACATTTCTTAATATAGTTATAATATTCTAACAATATTCAAATGTGTAATATATTTAAAGTGTAATAATATTTGCTTGATATATTCAAACCTTGAGAAAAACAAGGAAAGAAAAGAAGTTAAAAAAGATGTGGTAAAAAAGAATTCTTAACATTTTTATTTTCTCCATTATGATCTCCATTTTAATTTATGGTAACATTAATGACCACATTTCTCAGTAACCTTGTAATAACGGTTGTATCAAAAGTGGCTTTGCCGAAAGCTTATAAATTAGATCGCATTTAAACTTCTTGTTTCTTTCAATTCGCAGGAATAATTTGAAATGGGTGGAAAACGCCTTTCACAAATAAGTTTCAATATCCACAACAAAAGATGAGTTAAAGTCAGCATAAGATCATATTATACAAATTTAAAACTTGAACTCTATTCTGAACAAATAATACGTTAAAGAATCGCAATCTAACAATCAAAAGGAGATTTATGAGTAATTCTTTATCAGAGGTCTCTACAGCACTGTAATAAATGTGTGTGGCAAATTGTTTCGATATAATATCCTCGATCGATCATCACTTGGCTGGCGTCGATAGTTGTCGATTTTTCTCACAGTTATCTCGCCCATCGAATAAGCATTATATCAAAAAAGTGTTATGTAAAAAAAAATATTTTATCCGAAATAAAACGAATACACACTAATCAGGAATACAAATTAAGTGATCTTCTAAAGTCAAATTCCCCCATTATTGACTATAGATTATAATAACATCAAACGACTCATATGTTCAACAAAACATTAGGTATTAAAAGCTTAAAGTCTATCATACAAAAATAACTTGTATATGTTATATTAACTCAGTATTAACGGTAAATTTTCGCAAAATTTTTCATTTGTAATAATCCACCTGTTATAAATAGTATAACAAATGCAAAATAAAAATAAATGTGTAAAAAACTACTAAAACTATTACATCGTACCATACTATATAAATATATAAAATATATATATATATATATATATATATATATATATAATAACAATATATATTTTATTTTATAATTATTAAAAATATCTTGTTTTAGAAATCAAATATTTTTAAATTTAATAATATAAATTATATATTATATATTATATATATTATAGTAATAATTCAAAGCACATGTTTTAGTAAAAAATTTAAAATTATGTTAGGTAGAAATGTAAATATTTTATGTAATTATTTTAACAATAAATAAATATATAATTTAATGATATAATTTAATAAATATAAATTTAATAACAAAATTTAATAATATAAATAAGGTGAGCAACAAAGTTCTATAATTTGTTAAACTGTATAATAACTTCTATTTCTTTTCGTGTAACATTAATCAATTACACACGAGACTTAATTTATTAACTTGCGCAATTTTGTAGACAGAGGTGACATTATAAAAATGAGTTAATATTCGTGTTAACGAATCCCGCCATTGTTGTGCATGATAATGAGTAACTTCCACGGACGTCATGAATTCAAATTACATTTAACATGAGTAAATTGGATTTACGTGGTATTGCTCGTTTCAAATTTTTGGCAGAATGTTAAACAACAAAAGCAGGACAATTTTCTTGACAATTTTCTTGATAATTTTATTACTTATGAAATTTCTTTGATAACAGCATATTAAAAAACTTAAATTGTTGTAAACAAAAATTCTGAGTACTCGTCGGAATGTGTATCTTCTTGCGAAGATATTTGACCAATTTGAGAGAGAAGAACGCGAGTATTACGGTTTTCTTGAAGCTTATAATAAAGTATCGATCTTCCCGTTTAGACGTGACAAGAAGTCAATACTCTGTGCTGATAGGAAGGGATTACTGCAAAAGAACGTTGCCCAACAAATAAAGTCACTCGATGCGAGTCTTCATGCCAAACAAAAAATATTAACTCCCATTTGTTACTTCTCCCTTCATAAAATCATGTATGAAGATTATAATAATTAATTACTAATTAAGCTATTATTGTAAAAGCACACGAAGAAAAGTAAAGAAATTGATAAGAACAAATAAAAATAACATTTCAAGATAAAAAAAAGTACAATTATAGAAAGTACGACAAGAATTAGATGTTATTAAAGCTAATTAGTTTAACACAGTATTGCAATCTACAATATTTTTTCTTGTAATATCTATTATTATACCAATTCATATTATGTTGTGCCTTATGTACTTTTACGACATACAGGTATAAACTTTATATCCACATTTATAAACACAGTTTTATCACTTTGAAGTATCGTTATTACACTTGTATGTTATATGTATTAAAACACAGTTTATTTCAGCGTTTTATGATACATGTCTAATTTGTAAAACGTATGGTAAGTATTGCGATTTTACTTTTTGTACCCATAAATTTTGCGTGATAGATCGTAAAACAATGAAATTCCAAGACAGAAAAATATCTCTCTTTTTTTCACAGTACTATTATTATCATATGTGGTATTCTAGCGATAAGATCTATACGAAACATCAATAAGAGAGGTAGATTCATATGAAAAGCAACGGAAAGATATATTTGTCAACATCAAAGAGGACACATTGAATGTTTCTTTGAGCGTCCGCAAGATATATACAAATGTCTGCCGTTTTGTAACTTTGTCAATTTCCATGTGAGAGTATCTCGACTATCGTGAATATACATAGACCTACATACGCGTTGTAATGCCGTAAAGCAGATCACAAACAGATAAATGCAGAAATCGCAATTTGACTATGGTCGTTAACAGATAATCTCTTTCTCACGATCTATTTTGAATCAATTCTCCCAACCGGAAAAAAAGATGAAGCTGATAACGGTCCGACTTCGTGTACGCATATACAACACCTTGGTGTAAAATGTCGTACATGTGCGAGGAATCTAGTAACAGATGCTCTTCCAACGGCAGATGTAGGATAGATGAAACTTTTCCCAGGAAAGAGAGACGTAGGAATGCGCCATTGAAGTTGTACTATCAGCGGAAACGTGCAAATAGCGGAAAGTTAGTGCATACCGATCTCGATTAGACGTGGCACATGAATAATTTCCGAGTATCTATTCGTCCATCTCTGTTTTGCAACGTATCGATAAGACATGTTCTATTTATCTTACTGAAAAATGTATTAGAGATTTGGTGATGTACAGCATAAGATTAAATGAACTTAACTTTACTTTTAAATCAAAAAGATTCTATGAATAATTTCCATTCTAAATGTTTATCTGTAGGACTTTTAATTTCAACAAAAACAAAATGGCTTGCGGTTAAAAATAAACTCGAGAAAGAAAGCTTTTATCTTTCCATAATGCGTACACACATTTTACAAAAAAGACGTATCGACTTTGATAAGGAGCCATATTTTTCGAGAAGAAAAGAAGTTATATGTCGTTTGCAGAGAAAAATTGTTGCGTCACATGGAGCGAAATAACAAGTAAAAGCTGCCGAAAGGATGTCCTTTTGCTGGATAGTTTTTTCGACTCCATAGCAGCCGTGGGAATTACCTGGAGATGCGTAGTCGAGAATAGAATAGAATCGTGTGCAGCGAGGGCAAACGGAAATTGCCACGTTTTTCTCTCTTTTTTTTTCCATCCAACTTGAATTGCTCCTGGCTGACTACGCATCTACGCTCGTTTCCAGCTTTTACAAACCACTATTTTCTTTCTTTGCATTCCACATTCTATTGTAAAACGGAAGCAAGTCGGTGGTATCTCTGACACGTACTCCTCTACGACTTTCGACGCTCAGATTTCCTAAGATGAGTTTGCCAATGCAATTGCTTCACCGTTAGATCGATTTAACAGGATAATTATTGTGTTATTTTGTTGCACGATAGGCATAGATTATTTAAAAGCACGTTGAGATCTTTGAAATCGGTACTCATAAAAACATGTCACTGTAATTTAATCGAAATTGAATTTAGTGTCAGATTGTTGTTGTCAGATTGTAGTTGTCAGATTTGACAAAAAAATTACGCGTTATTATTAAAATAATTACATAAAATATTTACGTTTCTACCCAACATTTAAATTCTTTACTAAAACATGTGCTTTGAATTATTACACGAAATGTTGCATACTTACACTTTTGTATAATTACGTGCCTTTTATGTGCTTTTACATGCTTTCTGCTTTTTTGCCTGTTAGTCAAAAGAGCAATATAGCAACAAGAATTTTTACGTAAACCATAACTAATGCTGTGTGTGATATTTCGCCTTTTTTTTAAAACCTCACAAGAGAAAACAAGAAAGCACACGAGAAAAAGGGTTAACGTCGCATATGAACAAGCTCCATTACATAAAATTCGTAATAATGCATTCTCGCAAAAAACTTCTAATACATGAACGAAATTTGGAAAGACAACAGAAAATGTTAACTTTACTGAATTTTAATAGAATTAATATATGTGTCATTTACATTATGTATGACTTAATGTTTAAAATCGATATGAAAGATTCTACCGTCTTATATGTTTACAATAAATTATTACAAAGTAACAAATTATTAATCTTCTAGAGTTAATAATTTTCAGCAGAAGAGAATGCCTCTTCCTCTTCCAGAGTCAAACATCGTGAAGTAAATATCACGTGATTAATCGCAGTCAAGCTTACTTTCGCGTTAAGAAATCTTAACTAAAATGAGACCAAAAGGGCAAAGGGTCTTCAAGAGGCTTACTGCAAACGACAAATAATTACTGTGCAATTATATCTAGGTAGATGAGACTACCCTCATTATGGATAAATCGTCGTATATTTGATAAGTGAAAGAACCCCTACATACTGAAAATCGTAATTTCTCAACCGTCACGAAAAATCTATTTAATAGTAGAAACTATCAGAGCGTAATATAATAAGCGTGTAGTCCTTTAACCGTGACATACTGAATTGCACGGTGACGTACAGAATTGTATTCTAGAAAATTCTTTTTTACCGTTACGAAGGAGCTATTGCGTGCGAAATCAATCAGAAGTGTCTTTCAATCGTAGAGCAGAGATTAAATGGTAAATGTACCACGTAATCCTACTACAATAGAAAAATATCAAGGATATTATAATAAATATAATATTAATATCTTACCGTTCGGACATATCTTGTGGCTTGTATGCTTTTTACTTTATTCCCTTATATATTTTAATAACATCGCGCCCCACAAGATCGCACGTCTATATTGGAAATGATTGACAGATACAAGAAAGAATGAAAACGCCGTATCGCAGGATAAGAAAGCTAAGAATGCTGCTCTTGTAGGGAAGATGTTATCTCTGAAGCTATACACATTAACTCTTTATCGATCGTACTCTCCTCGTGTTTGGTAACAATGTTTGTGTCAATTCTCGGTTGTCACTTTTTGACTCTTCCGAACTTTCACCTATCTTGCTTTTCGTTCGATCGCGGCTATAGCTGTTTATCGCAACAATTCTACATGTCTGCAAATATTTCTGAAATGGCATAAATATCTATTCGATAAGACTCACTTATGCTTTTCCACAAATTATCACATAGGGGAGCAGCAACTGACAAGTTTATATCATGAGAAACCACGTAAAGTAATCACATCTCCAATCGATAATGTTACAAAATAATTTAAACGTGTATTCTTTATCGCTTCTTTGCTTCGTCACTCAATCGACTGGAGTGATCGAGATTAAAGGATAGTTTTTATATATTTTTTATTATTTTTATATTATTTTTATTATTTTTATTATTTTTATATATTTTAATATCTCCGTGCGATGTTGACGTCACTAAAAAAACTCCAAAACAATGCAGGATGTTTATAGTCATACAGTTTGAAAGAAAAGATAAACGCAGCGCTAAGATTAAAAGATTAAATTACGTTCTTGCATCTCAAAAATGAATTGTCAAAGTCGATACTTTGTGCAACAAAGGATACATACTTTTTTAAAAACTTTTTAAAATGCGATTGTTTCTGAAAAATTTTTAAACTCTAAATATTGTATTACTTTTACTTTTTTAATTTTACATTGTATTTAACTATGAATTACAAAATTTAATATTATTTTTAATATTATTTTTTGTATGTAGAAATTTTATTGTTAAATCAAGAGAAATTGTGAATGCGCTTTTGCAAAAATATGTAAAACGATTTTATACTCACGTATAATATTATTAATCTGCTTCAACGTTATCGAGATAGGGTAACTTTAATGCCACAACACATAAACATTGTGTAACAAATTTCATATCCTATATCCTGCATTTCTATGTCCTGTTGGAGGGCAAAGGCTTGAAGCTTCAAAGGTTTCACTGCCTTCAGCCACGATTATGAAAACCGAGGAAAATGGAGAGGATCGTCCAGAAATTGCTCATTTGCACATGACATTTAATAAGTTAACAGTGTTGGCAGCGTAATTTAAGCGAACCAAATTAGCTGCTACGTTTAGCGTGTTAATCATAGCTTCTTGACTTTTTTTTAGAAAAGGCTTTATTGTATTAGATAAAATGTATCAGCTTGAAATTAGCTTAAAATTCTGATTATTGTTTCGTAAAATTACAATTAAAAGGGAAATAAAGATAAATATAAATCGTATTGTGTGAAATTTATTTTTATATTATGTAACTCAACTTATATATTATGTATTATGTAACTTATGTATATAATTTACAGAAATATGAAATATCCTCTTAGATTTTGAACAGATATTTTCAAAAAAAAATATTTCTAAGAGTTTTATGCACGCATATTAGTTTTCTTTCCAATTACATAAAATATTTCAAATAAAAATGTGTAAAAATAAATAATAGTTTACATTCTTTTTTGGTTATGGACAGATAGTTAGTCAAAAACAATTATGAAATCAAAGCGTTAATATTACTTTTATTTAATATTATTTTTATATACACCCAATTTTGAAATATTTTCCATTTACATCAAAATGTTTAATACCATCTTGTCGATGAAACACGCTAAAAAACTAGCATGGAAATAAAAGTTTTATCACATTCAAATTGCGATTCGACGATATTAGTAATCATGACGCTCGATCAAAGGATTGAAATCAAAGAAAAATATGATTGCTAATTTGTTCTAAGGAAGCTCAATTCAAATATATTCGCAGATGATGTTATCTCTCTTAAGCATTTTGCCAGTATTGCACGAAATAAAGCTCTTGCGAAAGGTTCGCAGTATACACGCAAATGTGCTATCGCATTAATGTAATTGAAATAGATAATATGACAATGAATCATGCCTATTTATGCAACCATCGGAAAGCTTAGGCTCTGTTCATATCTTGAGGAGAAAATTTGTAAGTTAGGGTATTGAAAGCAAACAACGTAAAAAAAAAATTTGTATAAAAAAAAGATAAAATTTAAAAAAAATGTTTTTTTTTTTTTTATTGACTTGATATACTAAACTAGAAAATTTTCAAATGTTACTTTTCTAGTTTTTGCTGCCGATAAAATTGCGAGATTTTTTTATTACAAGTCAATCACAATTAAAGAATCGCAAATATAATTAAAGGATCATTTTTTTATGTATAAAATACAAGAGAAATAAGAACGAACAATATACCTATTCTCGTCACAAAGATCACACTCGTAAACAACACAATACACGCATATAATTACCAAATATAATTACCAAACTATTTTTCCGCGACATCGATTTCTAATTTCAGGTGTAAAAGTAACGGTTAAAATTAAGACTCGACCTATTTTATTCGCGTGCGCTCCTGTTTGAAAGAGCGTAACAAGTGGTACATGAAACAGCACCGTCAAGTACAGCACAGGTATCGCGCATCGAGATTTCCACATTGTCATTTTATTTACAAGTCCAAACTGAATGAATTGCACAGAGAAATGAGATTGCAGCACGGTACGTGACTTTCTCGAATCCCCACATTTGAAACTCTACACGTGTCGTATACATGGCGATTGAAATCGTTGGCGGAATCAATTCTTTCAGAGACAACGCAGCTATTCAACGAAGCGATCGAAGCGTCGTTTACGAGATTAATATGAGTCCCTCCTCCCTCTCTCATATTCAGGAGTACATTAGTATGAGAAAAAGAAAGAGGGAGAAAGAAGAAAATACGTATCCGGCGCGTGTTATTCATGCGTACATTTCTGATGAAGAGTCAGTCGTAAGAGAAGCGTAGAGAAACGTTGGAACATACCTGTGAATACCTATGCACAGGTCATGGCGCATGTCAAGTCGACGAGGGTGCGGCAGCGGCAACTCGAAGACTAAACCGCAATACAAGGGCGGATCCATTCTTTCATTCTTGCTCGATCGTATGATTTTCCCGCTGCATCTAATTGCCGTCTGCCCGGAGTCACTCTTGTCGGCCCGATAGCTGAATCTTTTTGCCTTCCTTTAACGTTTGTGATTTCAAACATTCTGTTCTGCAAAAATGGAATATAATTGTGCAAAGAGACATCAAATTAGTCCACATAATGTAAAGATGCACAATTATTTCTAAATTATAATGTAGAAATATTGCAATGTTGAAATATTACACATTATTTAGCACAACAAAATTATTATAAAATATTTATATTCCAAATTAGATTTATTTTGATTTTTGACAGATAGAAATTTAGAAATTTTATTCTGACAAAACTTCTGCGTTATAACGAATCTTAACGTATCCTTGCGACATTTTCATCAATTTATGATGTTATTATTGTATTTCCATAATTTTATTATACAAGATATACACAGGAACATAAATGATAGAACGATCAAAAGTAATAAATAATCTGTATTAAAAATTACATGAGACTTTTATATCAAGTTCATTTTATATCAAAATCTCCCCTCGGAAACTTTCATAGAAAACAAAGTTTCGCAACTTTCGATTTTTTTTTATTTATTATTTTCCCTCAGTACATCTCAATTTATCTTAATCTTCTCGATACTTGAAAATTGAACAGTATAACTAAAGATAAAAAAAATTTTATTTCAAATTATTGTCGCATCTTACTTCCCATCATATTTTCTCATAAATATATCCAAATTAGTTTAGTAATATATTATCTATCTATATTCATTTGCTTTTATTTAGTTTATCAAATTATTGATATAGATTGATAAATATATTTTAATTTTTTCTATGTATATTTATGTATATGTATTAGGAAAGTGTCACTTCACATCATTGCGTCAATGAATATTACAGAAACGTGTTTTAATTAATTTATTACTGTGTTTGTATATATTACGCTCGTGCGTGACTGCAATGCGGAATCTTTTGATATATTTGCGTAGCACACCGCAATTATTCCCATGTATGTAATTCATAATAAATTGCTTCAACATTCATCCATCTATTTATTTATCTGTTTTCGTCGTTTCACTCTGCCAAAATGTAAACATACCAGAATCCTAATCTAGTTATACCAAACAGTAGAAACTTTTACGAGTTAATTTTAAGGATCAAACAAGATGCTCTGCTGTTTCTGAATTTTTTCTATTTCCCGCCCCCTCCATTCTTTTTCACTCTATCTTTTTCTCTATCTATCTCTTTACCTAACATATGTTTGCTTTATGGATTATATTTATTATAGAAAAAAATTTTATGATATTTTAACACAAATTGACACGTATACGCAAAAGGTAATACTTGTTGACATGTAAAACAAAAACAAACTATATTTTTAAAAAGGTACTTCATAGTCGTGATTATATAAAATATAATCACGACTATGATATAAATATGTAAAAAATTTACGCTTGTTATCGTACGCATTATATATACGTGCACTTAAAAATATTTTATCATTACAAGAATGTTCTACACAATACACGCGATTACATAGAAGACTAAGACAATACATAGATTAATTATCTCAGAAAATTACGTTCGCACCCATGACTTTGCCTTTAATGTCGCTCTTGATGATTCATGATCATCATATCGTTACGTCACGATATATGACTCTTTCCGTAATTATTTTAATATTTTGGATTATATCACCCTAAGAAGTTCATATCGCTGTACTTTGCTGAAGCAAAATGTTTATAACTACTTTGGAACTATCGAAAGATTTCATTCGCTATTTAAACGGATCTTGGGTTGTTAGTTAGCGTCAAGACTAAGGAGCTGATAAGTGGATTTACGACGGTCATTTTGAAGTACAATAAATCAAATGGAGTTAATAAAATAAAATAAAAAAAGATACACGATAAAGTACGTATTTATCTCATATTTTGTAATAAATTACTTTTACCACCAATATAATAGAACGTTAATTAAACGAACATTCAATTATCTGAAATAAAATTGATTCTACTCGATATTGAAATATAATATATAAATAAAAATTTTGTTAATCTATATTTAAAAACTTTCTTCACGGATGATCGATTTCCTATATCGACAATTATATATATGTTCGTTTGCGCGATCAATTGAGAAAATTACACAAATCATTATTTCATATTTCAATAGTTACGCAAAGACAAAGACTTCACTGTGATGTAAAAAGTTCGAGTACTATAGTTGAGTAATCACGAAGAAGTTTGATATAGAAAAGAATTGACTACATGACGAATTTTTTGTCTTGATACGACTACCGGATATATAAAATAAACAATAAGAGAGAAAGTTAATGCGTTCGCTGAACAAGGGGCGAAATGGAAATGTATGTAAGATATCTCACAGACGCGTAGCAGGTCCGATGTTTCATAAATATCGTTTGGAAACACCGTAAAATTTTTGTTACAAGCGCGAAAGTACTATAGAATTTTGCTTGCGTAAGGAGGTAATCGAGAAAAGTTATAAATGGTACGGGATACGATCGAGATGTTCAGGTTTCTATGTACGAGTGAGACGTATTCTTTATGGATGAAAAGAATAGAGTCGTGCTAGGAAAACGGTGTGTATCAACGGATGCGCAGTGGCACAATTTCAATTACGTATAAACCATTCTATTTCCGTTTTCCAACAAACAATCTTGTGTTCTGCGAAAAAGAAAATTCTGTAAAAATATTCATCACGCGATGTGACAATGTAAATGCACAATGTAAATGCACATAATAGAGGATAAAATTCCATAAAAGCATGTGAAAGGAGAATCTTCGGCCGTGTTTGCGAGATGCAAAAGTCAGCGAAAAAGAGATCCTGCACAAGCATTTTACAGTTCATCGTACTCGGTGCTGGTATTCTAACTGTAAGATTATTCCTATAAAAAGGATGCGTCAAATATCCGACATGTTTAGAAACAAAAGTACGCGCAAAATTGAACGTCATTTCGAGCAACGTTTCAAAGGAATGTCATAAACGGCGAAAAGAAAGCCTGTGTGCAACATTACAAGTAATCATTACAAGACCGACGAAATATATGAGCACATTTCCATAAAACAAAAATATCATCGCCTGCACCAAAGACCATTCGCAAAGTTCAAGCTATATTCGCAGTTAATGATTATATACTTTTAACGTGCTCGGGGGAATATGCCAGATCGCATCTTTCCACATTAAACGAATCTAATGTCGCCATATATCTTAGCAACAAACTAAAATTGCTTGCATATTGTGTCTTATTATTAGCCATATTAAATTTGCCGTTAGGAAGATACTATTGCTCGATCAGCAACTGTGCTTTATTTACTATTTGAAACACACACACACCCACTTTCCTACTTGGAAACTTTTGTATTCTACTTCCGTAACTCGAGCGTAGAGAGACGAAGATCTAAAATAATATATGCGATTAGAAGCATCGAATATCACGAAGGTTGAGTATTGCAAACGAGGGAAGTTGTAGAGTCGATTTACGATAAAAGCTGTTATAAAGAGGCAATAGAAATTAGAAGAATGAATATATAATCGGAAACAATCGCAGATTTTATTCCAACGAGGGAATCTCGAAATCTCCCGAAGCAAGAAACATGTCAAAATTAGCCAAACACGGCCACACTAATTACAGACGGGAACTCATGGAACTTCCGTGCTTTAACTTCTCTAATGCGCATCGCCAGACAAGATGTGATGTGACGATAATTACGTTACAGTCAGATGCGAGACACTATCGATCGATAACAGGTCGCGACATGCAAGACAACTTGATGCATATTTACTTCAGCGCGAGACATTTATGAAGTCCGTTAGTTTTTTCAATCTTAAAGCACGTCATGCATTAAGCTGTAGCGCGTAGAAAAAGAGATGAGCGGATTTACGAGGAATTAAAAATCCCGCTTTATGATATGCGAGCTTGTGAGCGATGTGCTGACAACGCAATACTTTTTTAATATTTTTAGCATAATATAAACATATAAACAACATAAATCTGAATCTACGGATTTTGTTCTTACATTTTGTTCGCATCACAAAGCTGGTATAAATTTTTCCTTTCTATGAAAAACAATAGGATACATTTCCAGATATATAGATATACAGATATACAGATATATTTCTTTTCCAGATATATCTGTAAAAAAAGTAATATGACTTAAAAAATAATTTTGAAGAAATAAGTTGCACGTTTCAATGCAAAGTATTATTACTTATTATTTATTAGTAACGTACAATACGTGGGGGTGTATATATAATACATGACATGATTTTGTGCCTCTGAATAATCTGCTTTAAAGTTTCTTGAATATCTGATGATCCTTTACATACATGGTTACGTAAGAACTCTATCGTTTAATCCGTCCCAAGGAGAACAGAAAGTCAAAATAATGTTAATTTGACGTCATTTGACATCATATCAATTTGACCGAATCATGAGCAAAATGTGACTTTTTTTACATAATTTAGTCATAATATTATTACATAATGTGATGTCAAATTGACATTATTTTGACTCTCTTGTCAAGATTGTAGCAAATTCGTTCTTTGTGTAAATTTAAATATATTTTTAAGCAGTTTTGAACATTGTTCTTATTCTATGATGTTAAAAAGTGAAATGATCTTAAATCTTAATAAATGCAACTAAAATTTTAAAATAAATTCCCCGAAAATCCTGGAAATGAAAAGCCATGTAATTTTGTTTGCATTTTTCCACGCAACGTATTCTAAAATAGCTTGGAGTATAGTGTATAACTTAATGTATCTTTATCATATTCATCAGTCAAACGTGCAGGAGCTGCGAAATAGTTTTATCAAAACACCCTGCCTGTTTTTTCCCTGTATGCATAAGGGTTTTTTGCAGTTTGCACATTCTCTTAAAAATTCTTGTACAAAATACGATCTAGTGGTATTCCTGCTTTAAGCACTGCTTTATATTATAAATAGCTGCAAAAAGAAGAGCACTTAAGATTTTAATATTATAATATCGTATACTTCCGAATTCCACTTGCACGCTCTCATCGTGAACGTGTCATTGCTTATTTCTCCTTAAACTGAATTCCATAAAAGGAAGATCCTCAGTAGTCCGCATGAACACAAAACTGAGTCAAGGCTAAAACACACTCGCATGTGGTGCATAGTTACGTCTCTACTTGAATCTCTACACGCATTTATTCTATTTACGATATCGCGACACGCAACAATAATAACAACATTATTCATATTTAACTTATTGTTTGTAGCAGTTGAGAAATATGAATTCCATCTGTTGAAAACATATTATTACTAAAACGATGTTAACATCGTTTTAGCGATAATAATATTATAACGAAATATCAGCCGAATAAATAACAGAGCAAATAAATAAAACGCAAACCATGCAATGAACATATAAAGCAAACTTTGTGTTTTTGCGAATATTTACTAGTTATTATTATAACTTTTAATATTTTTACGTTGAAGATGATGAAACATTTACTAAATTTTTATTTGTAATAAAATATCTTGACACACGTAATAGTAACTTTGAATCTTTTTTTGAAGATAATCATTGAAACCTCAATTATTTAAATAAATCCAATATGTTACATAAAGAATTTAAAAATTTTTTATGTTTTTATTTTTTTATGTAATGTGAAAAAGTACTTCTTATCATTTATAAATATATATTATATTATAAATACTTATATATTTTTTTATACTAGATACATCCGTATATATTAGTAAATGTTTGTTCAAGTGCGAAAATTCTTTGATTAAATATATCATGATTGAATTATACAACAAGTATACGGTTTACTTCGAGAAAACAACAAAACACATTTTTCTTCTGAAGCAAGAAGGAACAAGAAAATAAACTGTAACAAGGGGGGTTATATGTACAGTTGCATATCTAATTACAAATGACACAGAAAATGAGAATCGACAAAAGAAAAAGAGCTATACAATGATAAAGCATTATATATTTTTTGTATAATGTATTAAGAAACCCGAGAGAAAGGTACGACCACAGCTTCCAAGATAAAATTTCTAACAGAAGGGGAACAATATTAAAACAGCACGCACACACACACACACACGCGCGCGCGCGCGCACACACACATATATCGTCTTTTACATTTTATTTCCTATCAAATAAGCTTTTATATGCTGTAGTGTGTTTTGAATATCTTCGACAGATTAGTAAATATGTTATCAAATATTGTACAAATGTGTAAAATACATTATGTAAAAATTGTGCTCCTCTGTACTTCGTCTAAATTTAAAATAAATACAATGTAAAATAAATAAAAATATTGTTTTCTTCTAAAAAAATTACGATTTTGCACAATCTTTTTCTATTGGATTTTTCAATATGCAATTTTTATGGCACTTTGAAAATTTCAACTTTTATTTGGAATGTAGAAGTTGAATGTTTCTTATCCGGAAGATGCATAAACTCTTATAATTGTTTTCTATACTTGAAAAGAAAGAAAAAGATCAAGATCCATACTACTTACGTGATGCGGTTTAAGATTTTACGAGAGATACATATAGCTACATCGTGTCTTTATGTGCGTTTTAGAAGGAGTCTCATCGATTTATAAAGGAAACGCTTTATTCGGATGTCTCCGATGTAATTAATCCCGAAATCAATTTTTTAAATTAATAGAATCAAATTTTATTTTCTTACTAATATAAATAATAATAATAAATACATTTGTGTAATTATTTAAGAATGATAATTATTTAAAAATAAAATAGAATAGAATTTTAAAAATTTATTTACATATTATACATATAAATAAATTTATATATAAATTTATATATATAAAATATATATTATGTTTTACGTAAACCAAATACAAATAACTACTTATTGAACGGCATTAAATGAGTATTTATGTGTCAATACTTGCGACATTTTTATAGAATAAAAAATGTTAATCAAGAATAATTTTCTCGTTTTCTATTTTTGAGTTTTCTGATCTCTACTCATACTTCTATACTTATTGTATTTATTAAAATATGAGATATCCAATAAAATCTAAAGTACTTAAGTGCTGTTATTTCGAAACTTCTTACTTTTAATCGCAGATACTGTCTCATATCAATATGATTTATGGGCTCGTATTGATTTTAAAAAATTTTGTAACACAAAATATCTTATTTATACAGCTAGGTAATCGTAACTTGTGTAAAGTTCTTATATTCACAGAGCTCAGATTTAATTTTTTGCTTTTTCGCACATATTTCATAATTTGTAACAATTGAATGCGTAAGCAAGAGTGTAATAAAAAAATGAGAATGCAGTAAAATAAAAATTAACTCAATTCTATGTAAGTAAATAAATTTTTAAAAATAAATATTTCATGTAACTTCTTCAAATAGCAGTAACATAAATAAACCAATCGTACATAACCATATGTAATGAGAATTTGTTTTCTAATCCTTTTCACAAAAACTTTAAAGACTCCTAAATTTTCTTGTAAATTGTTACTTACAAACTTGTTAATTAAAAACAAAAATAAAGTTTTATTATCTCAAATTTAATTTAACATAACAAAACTTAATTAATCTTATTTTAATTATTTAATCCTTAAATAACTGAATTCTTGTGAAATGATATACTTTTGCCATTCTAAATGTTGATAAATCTTAAATATTTTAACACAATCTCCACTTTAATTTTAAAAAATTAATGAAATATATTTTCGGAGAACTTCTATGTCCTTAAAACACAATATGTATCTTGAAAAAAAAAAAAATATATATATATATATATATTCACATTTTCTTGCGTGCCGATGCTCAACAAAACCAAAAAAATACTTTGGAATCAAAATATTCTTATGATGCCTTCGAAATTCAGCCACGCTGCTAGAGAAACTGTGGGATTTCGGTAAAACAAATTTGAATTTCGAATACCTAAGTCACAGACACGCGGCACGCAAGACACGCTTTTTTCTTTTACACTCACTTGTTTACCTTACAACATCCTACAATGACATTTTGTCGCACAGTATTTCTGATAACTTCCCTCGAGCTTTATCTCGTACGTTCCTCTTTGAAATTCACCGATGACGATGATAACAATGAAAGCTCAATGAAACATCTGAGAAAATGGAGTGACTGGAGAAAACCGCGAAGGACACCATCAGTGCCTCTCATGTGGCGCGAGATCGGAAATAACACGCGCGTTTCCGTATGCGTAAAGAAATTGAAACACGCGGATACACGAAGCAACGAGAAAGAACGTGTGATCGTTGCGACAGGTGAACGCACGCTGCTCGCGAAAGACACTCGCGGCACATTCGGTTCTGGCTACTTGAGCGTCTCAGCGACGGTGACGCAATGACGACGTTGACGTCGAGGCATACTACTGGAACGACCGGTAGTTCATGGGGGATGTAAAGGGGATGCGCATGCGTCCCGAAGTGCTTCTTTTTTCGCGGCTCATGTCCGATTAAACGTTCCTTCCACATCGCACCATCCCCCACCATCGTAGACTCGTATTTGATTTCACGCTACCCGTCACGGCCGGACGGAAAGTTAATGGAAGAATTATTATTATAGAATACGGGAATAGAGAGAGCAGATGAATAGAATGCACTTTAAAGCCATCGTCCCTTTACATAAACGCACTGTGCGCGTTTTCACGAAAACAATTCATGCAAACGTAGAATCTATCATAATTGCAGTTCAGTGATAAAATGGAAAAATATACGATATTAAGCTATTATTATATAACTATTTTAACTATTTTGTTATGCTATATTTAAATTATATTGCGTAAATTTTATCGACAAAGCGTAGATCAAATTGAGGTCAAATACACTGAATATCATAGCGCTATTCATTTATATGCAAATAAAGTATAGCTAATTGTATATTTAGATGAATTACAATCAATAGAGAGCTAGCCAATAAATTATTACAAATATGTTTATACCGAGAATACTGCAAATTATTTATAATAATTTTCAATTAAATTTTTTAATTGAAAAAAAAATTAATAAAAGTCTGCGTAGTATGCATTTGTATCTTGACGTTGTATATAGGCTATAATGACTACAAAATATTAATGCGTGACAAGACATTTGTAATAAGAAATAGTAATAAAAATAAATAACGAAACTGTTTCCATATTTATGTTTTAAAAATAAATAAATTTTTTCCATTTCAAAATATATATTCCCATACATTATTGTGTGTTTTACGATATACCTACAATTTCTTGTAAGCATAACTGACGTGAATTTGCTTACAAAAGAGTCGAGCATTCCATTACAAAACTCTCACCTTCACAAAATCCACCCTGTTATTCTATTTCTGCACTACCATAAAGTGCACTTTAACCTTTGTGAGAGTAGCTTTGTTAGTTTCAGCCTGTATAGTTCCATAAAAATATAGAGAAAGAAGAAAATTAGGAAATTTGAATATGTCATTTCTTCCTCTCAACATTTACACGATAACAAATTAGCTCATTTGATTGATAAAATTGATAAAATTTATAAAGAAATATGTGATGTGAATAAATCCGATAACACCCTCGCCCGTCTTCCACCCTCCACACACATTCATTGATAAAGACATGTTCATATATTAAAAGAAGTATTCCATAACATAAATGTGCTAATCCCTATCGTAAAGTTTCACTATATGAGCGTAATGAATCCAATCTCTCTCTCTCTTTCTCCCTCTCTCTCTCCACAATTTTTTGATCAACCGTTCATGTTGTTCACGAAATACATATAATAATTGCAGCTATAAAATTTCAGGCTCATCCACTTTCTAATTTTAATTTATTATTATATATTCAACAAAAGCTTATTGGCTCTATTAAAAAAAATTTAAGCAAAAAAAACACGATTTGCATTAAAGGAGTTGCTGCCTTTTCAAAAAAATCGGACGTAGATATAAGTCCCTTATTATGATACGAGGGATTTGTGTAACTCAGATTAGAATGGAGTGTATTTGAATCAAATCAGATGTTCTAGCGAAAAAAAAGTTTTACGAAGTTCTACCAGTAGGGAATATTGCTTCGATACACTTCTCTTGAAATTTTAATGAAAATCCTTGAATGCAGCTTTTATTCCCATTGGTCAAATTTTCAGTAACTAATGTTTGCAATGGGATTACTCATATGTGGTTTTACATAAACACTGTCACGGATACAATTAGATCGAATTAGAAAATATCATGAAATAATATTGCTGCTGTATATTTTTATATTATATTATAAATTTTTTAACGATAATTTGAAATTTATATTCATTATGTACATTTGCAATTATGCATTAAGGCAAATATGCCACCGAAAAAAATCAAATTCTACATTATACAATAGTCCAATAGTCTTGTGTGAAAACTATCAATCACATTAAATCACATTAAATTTTCAATGTACAATAAATAGTTAAATATGTAATACATTTCAATACATAACAACCTATTCAACAAGTAGCTGTGATATAACACGTGTGATACTTTTGTGATACACATACACTTTTACAAGAATTCAAACTCGTACACTCAAAAGAATTAGCTAATTCTGATAAATTATACTGAAGCTATTTTTTTATTTCTTCCATTTTTTATAAATCAGTATCACCGTATTTGACATGGTAGCACGAGCTTGCGTAAGTGTCATTTGTCAATCAATCAACAGTAAAACTGTGTGTATTTTAGAATATTTTTTAATTTTATATATTATTCTTAACAAAAGACTTTTATAGGAGAATATTCTGAACTTTCTAGAATCTTTAATTAGAAAAAAGCTTAAGTAGCTTTTTCTAAAATGAAGAATATGATTTTTTCGTATTATTTATTCTATATTATAAAATTTTTTGAAAAAAAAAAATCGTTACTGTAACAAAAAGTGAAAGTTTAATGAAAAATCAAAATATTCTGTCATAGATATGGGCACATGTAATATAAATAGAAAAAAAAAAAAATATATATATATATATATTTGTACAAAATATCGATATATTTTGAAAGTCCTCTGAGGGAGACGAATGTTTAATCACCAGCTCGGTAGTCTTTATGTTCGATAGACTCTTACCTGAATACACGAATCATCAAGTAGTTAAGAGAACGAATTACCAGCAAAGTACACGCATTACATTTGCGAACATCGCTAAAAGAGAAATTATTTATTTATAGAATTACTTATTTATAGAATAAGTAATCACACAGTCAGAAACTTATCGGTATCGGAGGTAAATATATGGTTTAGATAAATAAAAATAGAAAGAAATTAGACAGAACTTTATCATTATTACTGCATTATAAAGCATTTATCACATATGTATATAACATACATATAATATTATATATCTAAGATGTATTTAAAATTTTATCACATTATATGTCATTTATCGTGGTTTTGAAGCTTTATTAGTTTTATAATTAAATTTGTTTCATAATATACCAACACGTAATAAAAACAGAAAAAAGTTATTTTTTTTATCTTGTGTGTCGCTAATATTAGTTTTTAAGCAATAATTTCTACTACTGCGTTGTTTATAGAAAATCTGTCAGCACAAGAAACTATCTTCTTAATTTAATTAAAATTCATAGTTTTTACTTTGATCGAACATTATAAATGTATTCAAGTTTATAAATATTATACGTACAAGTTACCATTTTTTCAAAAAGCATCAATTGAATGTGAAATTGAATTTACTTTTGATGAACTAAAACAATTCTTTTGCAGAAATAAGTTAGAAAATCAATAATCTCGACTCAGACAGATTTACATAAAGATTAAATTATTCTGTAATAACCGTTGTATAGTTGTGTAATTAAAACGGAACAAATGCATGTAATTAAATATTAAACGCATGTAATTTATTATTGTGAATATTATTTTGATTTTTAGCAAGTTAATTGTAAAGAACAGTTACGATAATTACCGTTATGCATTGGACCGATCAATTATTTAATGCATTAATAAAGTTTTGTAATATTATTTATATATTATTTATTTATAATATTATTTGTTCACTCTTTACAAACAATATTTAAGTAATATTTGTAGTTTGGATTGATTTAAATACTTAACAATATCAAATGTCACTCAAAGTTTTCATCTTTAGAAAAAACTGAGAAAATTTGTAAGTAAACCCATTAGAGAAAAAGGAAATATAAGATAGGGTAGAAAGTTAAGAGACCAAAGTGTAATTTTGCTTTCAAAAATGACTATATAAAATCGTGTTTGAAATATATATAAAATTTAAAACGTTAACCATAAAAATAAATCCCCATGTGTGTGTGTGTGTGTATTTTGTAATTCACTACCTAGGAAAAAGTACCGAATGGACTTTATATTGGAAATTGTATACAACTAAATAAACAAATGAATAAAATATTTTTTATGTGTATTAGCGATATAAAGGATAGATTTCTCTCAAATAGGTAGATAGATTTTTAATTATATACATAAAAAGAAATCGAAAATTGAGTAATATCGAGTCCACAACGGAAACACGAAATAGTATAGAGATAAAAATTATTCGCCTTGACATGTTGCAAGTGAATTGATTTATATGGCAAACATCAGAATGGAATTTTCAGCTGAATGGGATGGAAGATGAAGGATCCAGAATTTTGACCTGATGGAAATTTGTAAAGGTGTATATACTATATTCATTTTTAGTTGAAAAATTCGTCGAATACGTCTTGAAAATTATCGCTAATTCGTAATCTGAAACAATTAAAGAAGACACTTTCGTTAATTACTCGTCTCTCTATTATATTTCTTCGTTTATTTCGGTTTTGTATTTGCTCCCTACAAATCTACAAGTATAATCATAATCTCAAACAATTATCAGTTATTATTAACCATTGTCTTATATTACTATGAATATATTATTCTCTTAATCCAATTAAATATTACAAATAATACGAATAATTTTAATAAAAAATTTTTGCTTGATTACAATTTATGTACGATTGTGAAATGCTCCCGCATTTTATCAAACATATAGGACAAGTCGTTATAGTTTTTTCAACATGCAAACCATTTGTACACATAGTATAATCACTTTTTATTCAAATTAATTAGTAAAACATTTATTGCTATGATGGTTACCGATAACCAAATTTTTTTGTTTACATTTTATCAATTATTAGTGATTCATGGAGAGAACAATTGTTAAATAAATATATTTTTGTGCAATTCAATATTATAAATTTAATTGTAAATTATTTTATTCTTAATATAAAATAATTTAATCTGGCGTGAATAAAAAATAAACTAAAATATATTTGACAGTGAATGTATTAATCGCTCGCTGAAAGAATATGTCTGCGTATGCAAACAACCTCTGGCTGGTACGTAGCACCACTGAGTTACAGTTTTGGTTTCCGTTGAGTATTCCATTCCTAAATAAAGTTCTTTTTATTCTTAAAAATAATTTTATCCTTAAAAATGATATTAACTTATTCACTCCATTTTTAATGTGGCATTTAACTCATTAATTTTAAAGATACAATAAGATACGTCGCAGGGATAACCTTAGAAGGTGTATAGAGGGTAATTCACCACTGTGCCAAACATTAGCGTGTATAGAATACTTGGAGGAACAATTTTTGTTCTACAAATGGGTTCGGAAATGTGTAGTTAAGACCATTATCGCTTATTGTTAGTCTGACCCGTCAACACTCCTGAAAAATTATTACAGCTTTCGACATAGTAACAGAAACTTCTGATATCTTCAACAGAGTTCACCGATCTCTTATCTGGGCCATTGTCTGTGACGAAGAGGGATCGTTCTTTGTTGGATTAACCAAATAAAAGGAATCTATTGAATACCTTCACGATCGGTCATATTTATTTACATGTGTTGAGCAACGAACGTAACATACAGCTCCATAACAACGCATTTCCTATAGAACAAAAATTGTTCCCTTATGTGTCCTCTATATGCCGTTAATGTTTGGCACAACACTATGGTTCATCCTGTACGGTATCTCTCTTCCTTTTCTTCTTTATCAAATTTTGTCAGATTATAAAGCTTCCTTTTTTTGTTCACAGAAAGAAAAATTCTCAGAGGTACACAATATTTTCGTTTCTGCAACGACCGTTTGTCATGTTATTGTGTACTGCGCGCATATCGTAAATTCGTTATTCTGTGGATGTGTACGGCCCAGAGACGATGCCCAGCCACGCCATTGCTGATGCGGAAGTTTATCGGTACACGTCGCATAAGTAGATACGTGCGTAACTCCGGATATCACGCACCTATGACGGATCCTGAATACACGAAAGGGTGTGAATTTGCTCGTGTCGGATACGGAGTAGACACCCGAGGCTCTCAGACACATATCCTAAGAAGATCTCTGGTGTCATGGCAAAATTTGCAATTCAACGCCTGATCAGTGATTTACTGTCTGTCCTCAGCTCCTTTTTATGTTCGAAATTCAATGGTCTTGCAATAAGCAGGACGGCAGTTTACTCTGCTCTTTTAGAAAAAATCAAATTTGCTGCGAGAGCGGGGTGTAAAAAAATGTAATAAATCATTATTGATTCGCGGAATAAAAAATTTTTTGAAATTTTGTTGTTCTTACAACTTTGTAAGTAAAACTGAGGTAAATATTCCGATTTACACAGCCACCGCCAATGACCTTGATATATGTTGTCAAGGTCAATCTCCTGAGTGACCTTCGAAAGGTTTTTGCCGTCGCTCGTTTTTCATTAAAAAGTTATTAACAAAAAGGAGTTTGGAAAATAGTAAATTTGGAACATATCCACCCCCACACACACACACACACACACGTCAAGGTCAAGGTCAAGGTCATTGGCGATGGCTGTTTAAAGCTGTATTTAAAATAACTGGTATATTTTCCAAACTTTTGTTGTTAATAACTTTTTAATGAAAAACGAGCGACGACAAAAACCTTCAGAAGGTCACTCAGAAGGATGACCTTGACAATATATGTCAAGATCAAGGTCATTGGCGGTGGCTGTGTAAATCGGAATATTTACCAAAACTGATTAGAAATAAATTCCAAAATAATTTTTAGAATTCTAAAATAATTTTTAAAACAAACAAAAACAATTTTTACAGATTAGTAGCACCATTTCTAGTTCAAGTTCTCGCTTTTGATTACTTCGTTACAGAAACTTGCCAGACATTTTATGTCAGATTTTTTCTATGCTTATTTCTTTGTTGTTTCATTAAGTTATTGTAGTAAAAACTATAATATAAAATAAAATCCGCAACGCATTTATTCTATTTAAATGAGCTAATCTTTTGGCTCAAAATCGATAATTTGTGACGCTTAAAACTATATCAAGAAAAACAAAAAATATCTTATAAAAAAACTTTCAGAAAACCTCGGAACCTCGGGAAAAACTTATCTGTTTGCTCATATTTATATGTATATTAATGTGTTATATGATATTGTAACATTATAAATGTTTCATGCACCTTAGGTTTTTATAGTATAATTTACGATTTTATAAAATATAAGAATTATATATACACGGAAAGAACGACATAGAATGCTCGAGTATTGATAATGCTGGAAAAAATTTTTCTGTTTGAGTGACATAATTATTTTGATGATTCATAGAATTTGTACTTTTAGATATATATATATATATATATATATCCAGTTAAATTTTTAGATATTTCGCTAAAACTGTTCTTCCCATGAATTAATCTCGCAAAAAGAAAGAAAAATGAAAAAAAATTTAAGTTTGTTATTCTGTTTCAAGTATTCTTTCGATAAGCAAATTTAATTGTTTTTAATCTCACTCAAGATATTTGTATTTTGAACTTTAATCATCTTTGAACTTAAATTATCTTTTCGTGCGAATTTAATTAATAAGTATTTAAAATTAATCAATAAAAGATTACAGCAATAATGAAATTCGACGACGAAAGAGAAATAATGTTCCTGAGTAAATTTTGCGTGTGGTTTCACGAAAGGTAGCTGTAGATCGTTTAATATTATAGATCTAAAGCAAACTCTCTGTTATAAAAATGAAAAAGCTCATAAAAATTCTCTAGAAGAGTCAGAATGGAAAGTTCTCGACGAATTAAATAATTACCCCAAGAGATTCTTCCTTGAGATTTTAATCAGTTTCTGTAGTATAGCTGAAAGTCCGACAAATCGGAGAAATGAAAATGAAGAAGATAATTACATAATCGCTTAAACTATAAAACTCGACGGCAGAGAGATCGGTGTCGTCAAACACACGAACCAAAAAGCAATGAATTTTACGCAACAAAGCGCGTATATTGACAAACTTTAATTGTTGAAGAGGAATAGTAAAATCTTCTCTTTGCCGGTGATAATAGAATTAAGGTGAAAAACAGTAGCCGACTTCAAACCAACATAAATGAAGCAATTCAAAACTTTATTTTACGTTTCGACCTATGGTTGAGGTCCTTATCAAAAATATGAAAGATGACTAGATAATTAGTACAATTACATCGTTGGAAAAAGTACGCACGTCTGATGTCGGTGACATCGAATAAGAAGGCTAGTCATCTTTCATATTTTTGATAAGGACCTCAACCATAGGTCGAAACGTAAAATAAAGTTTTGAATTGCTTCATTTATGCTGGTTTGAAGTCGGCTACTGTTTTTCACCTTAATTTAATTGTTGAAAACTTAAAAATTATATACATATTGAGTATTCTGTTTCTAATTTTCGGCATGCACCTATCTAGAGTATTATATTATACAACAGTAATTGTGCAACGCATTAATTACATTTACTATTATTACTATTATATTTTTAACAAATCAAATTTACTACAGAGTCGCTATGTTCTATGAAAGGAGTGTTTTTATTATACACATTTGCATAATTATATATATAGATATTTAAAAACAAATCCGTCAAAAGATATTTTCATATTTCAGGTGCTCACATAAATAATTAATATGAAGAGATTTTTATCAAAATTTAATTGAAAAGACCAGTGCTAATATTACGTTCGCATAAAGACAATTCGTCAATTTTTAATGTACAAACAGTTTGTCCGAAAAGTACCTAAATTTGTTTCTGAATATAAGTAACTAATCGATAATTTCAAATGTCAACACTCTATAAACACTGGAACGAGACGGAATCGTATTCAAATATTTACTCGAGTTTTATTGGTTAGACTCACAATCAGTAAATGTCACCATTTCGCTGAGCGCAGAAGACACAAAAGTATATTTGCCTTCGGGACGAGAAGAATCGAGGACTCATGTCGCGCGCATTATACATTTAATACGGTGTATCCCGGTGATTTAACTATGAATAATTCACTGTTTGTGGGAGCGCGTGGATCTAATTCACCGCGCCAACGCGCTCCGCTAACAATCTCCGATCTACGATCGTGTACGTTTATCTGTTGCCCTTTAATTTCTGAATTATTCATGACTGAATTGCAACCAAAACAAGGTGTTGCTCGCTCGAGACAAACGATTATGACAGCATATTATAACGTAATGGATAAGACACAATAATTCATAACGCGCTTTGCTCGTCCGTGGGTGACATAAAATGTCACCTGTGGACCTGTAATATCTGCATGACCGTACAATATCTTACACTGAGAACTCTAGCAGATTAACCGCTTAAATTATTGTTACGCTACATTAAGAGTTTTATTTTCCCTCTCAAATGTCTTCGTCTCATCGATGTGAGAGGCGGATTGAAATGCAAAGTATTAAAACCTTTTGATTATTTGTTTTAATTAAAATTAATAATAAAATTAGTTTATTAATAACAAAAAAAGAAGAATAATAACATTGTTATTTTACCAATAACAAAATTAAATATTACTATTATAATTATATATTATCAAAATATTAATAAAATTATAATTTTATAATTATGTATAGTTTTTTATAATTTTTTAACTATTAATAAAATTAAATTTAAAATTCAATTTTATAATTCAAAATTAATTAAAATTACGATTATTGATAAAATTTATTACATTTTCCTCTGTCACTGGCTCGAAAATTTCACGCGAAAGCGAGAACAAAAGAGAGGGAGAGAAAGAGAGCAAGAGAATGAGAAAAAGTAAAAAAGTAAATCAATAAATAATCTTTATTAGTATGAATATCTTTATTAGCTTCCTCTGTATTTCTGTTACAATTTAAGTCTTATTATCTATATATAGTATTATCTATATATAGTAAAATATGTATTAAATAACAATCTCAAATTAAAAAATAATTGTAATTAAAAAATAAATTGATGAAAAAGAAGCTCAGAGCTCCAACAGGGTATTCGTAATATTTTATTAAAAATAAATACATTTAGCATATCTTTTAGTCTATTATTAAACTATCTGTAGTGTAAAAAAGTTAAAAAAATGTGACGATAATGATCGGTATATATTCGTAAAGCTTAAAATTTCAATTTATCGTAAACTCCTAATTTACAATTCTTGTATCTTCAGTGAAAAAGAAAAAGTCAAATAATGAAAACTAATAAAATAATAAGAAAGTTTATTAACAAGGATCGTCAAAAACTAAAAAGTAAAATTGAAGAAGTACAATACATATGTATTGTATAAAAGTATGTACTGTGACTTTTGCAAGTTGAAAATTTTCAATATTCTTTGTACAACGTTATGTCGAGAAACTGTCACTTTTGTGATATTATTAAATATCACAAAAGTTTTGATATATTATTAAAACTCGGTATCTGTATATTGATAAATAAGTGAACGTATATGGATGTACAAAGAAAAATGGAAATGGAGAGAAAAGGAGGAATGGTAGAGAACATAGAATGTACAATAATAACACCGTCACATGTCTAAAACTCTTAAATTTCAAAGAAAATCTTAGTAAAAAAATTTTCATGTAGTGGATAATGAAAGTATTAATATACTAAGTAATAATATTATCTTAATGATAAAAACAAATATAATTTCAGAATTTCCCGGAAAATAAGATGATTACTGGAAGGCGACAACTTTCACCCCTAAAACAGAACGATAAGGACCTAACTTTGACTTTACTAATGGGCAGTCAAACTCTGTTATGACGATTTTACGTTTTACTCGCCAATAGACCGGAAAATCAAGATTGATTACAGACAGTAACGTTCACGCAATAAGCTCACCAATATATATCTCAAGACTTAAACTTGTAAGTTCACGGATGAAAGAAAAATCCTACCAATCGGAAAACCTTAGCTCGTCAAGAGTAGAAAACTTGTCATATCCCATAACGAAACCCACCCCCTTAAGGCTTCTATATAAACGCGACATCTTCCATTTCGGTTTACATACCTACTGTATTATGAAGTTCTGACTAAATGTCATTCAAATCCGACTCAAGTCCAATTCCGAGTCTCTAGTTTTCCATTAAAAGTTTAAATTCTGCGCACTATTTCTACAAAATTACTAAGTGCCAAATCCCTTCGAAATACTACAAGCACCTGAAGGCCTGAAGCGATTCTTGAATCCAGTCAGATTGCACCTTCAACGTAGTAAGTCTTATTATTTTCTTTTTTCTCCATTTTTCTTTGTTGTGTTAAAGGAAATCTATCGCATTTTCAGATTTCCAAGTAATTTAAATATAAATTTTTATTTTTTTTTATTATTACCGGTTGATTAGCATCAGCATCTAAACTCGTAGCAATTTTATTATGTTTTAACAACTCAAATCTATATGTCCGTAAAGAAGTTGACCGCTAGCAGTTTCACAATCAAATCGGTACAACTGAGATAAATTTTAATGAACCCACTAGTTCTACCAACTAAAAAAGGTGGAAGTTTCCAAACGGTCGCCAAACGTGCGAGAAATAGAAAGAATAAACTATATAACGTGACAAGTAGCACAGAAGATTTCTGACCCTTATAAAAATTTTTCACCGCTTTTACACCTCATATAGGTCGTTTTTAGCCCGTTTTTAGCCCGTTTTATCATTTTTATGTCCGTTTCTTGCACTCTCAAGCACGCTTAGTCTATTGCGAAAGAGCATGACGAGTACACGTGAGTATGTGTATGAGTATTTTTTAGTGGATTGTCCGTTTTTAACACTCGTTTTTCAGTCGATGAGTGACAATACGTTAATACGTTCCTTTTTTACTCACAAAGATGAGGACGAAGTAGGTTGTCCGTTTTCAATACTCAATTTTCCGTTGATGAGTAACAACACGTTAGTACGTTTCTTTTTTACTCACAAGAAAATATCCGCGGATTGTCTCTAAATTGAAGTACATTTATTCTACAAACTTAAAAATATGTCCACGAATTTTTATAATTTATATAAATTTATATAAATGTTTTAAACTACTATAAATAAATGAACAATTATAATGATCGATTATTTGATTATTTTATTTCAAAAGCTACGTTCCAATATTCATTGTAAATATTGAAAATCTATAGTTTACGTCACATACACTATAGATTTTCAGTACTTGCAGTGAATATCGAAACGCAGCCAAAATGTGCTATGTGAGTATTTATGAGTGCTAAACGAGTATTTTTTGCTCGTAGCTAAATGTACGTTTTTACATCTCAAATTTACACACAGCACGTATTTACCACTCAAAAATACTCATAAGAATACGTTATTACCACTCGGATATACTCGTACGCAATCCGTTTTAACCACTCATTTTTACGGAAAATTGCCCCTTTGCGCCCTAAAAACGGATCATACTCATTGAATCAAATGTACGTTTTTACCACTCAAATTGACCGTTTTCGCCGGTCAAAAACGGGCCAAAAACGGTGAAAAATTTTTATAAGGGAATCTCTTTCATCGCGATACTTTAGATACTTTAGACTTCCTTTTGTAACATAGTCAATTCCCTAAATGCAATCAACCATTTTCCCTACTTTTTTATTTATCCTTACTTATACCGAAACAAAATTTACCATCTTCGTTTTCTCTCACGTTTCGCGTATCCTCAGATACCTCTCTTTCCTCATTGCTAACCAAAGTGTAATTATCTCCCATACCTTTTTCAGAAGAAGTCAGAGTGTCGAGCTCAGTATATCACGACTTCAAGCGTGAAATTCAAGAAGGTTCTACGCTTTCCTTCACATCTGCTTTCTAAATCTTGCAACTAACGGACCCACTTAGTTACTCCACCGATCCCGATAAGACTTAAATAAACTCCGTTCGATAGTTTTAACTGCGGATTCCAAATGGTGCTATCCCCGTCTATTTGCCTCATATATTGAATTCCCTTATTTAGTTTCCCTGTTTCCTCTATTAATAGATCGTTCTCGCATGCTCTATAGCAGTCCTGGAGGAAATAGATTTATTTTCCCTTTTTTCTTCTGTACCACTTTTACACACTTAAATATTTAGATAACATTATTTAACAACTTATTTTAATAAATTTTTTATCTCCAATAAATTGTATTAAATAGAATAAAATATTTTTATTAGATTAGGATTCCTATTCTAGAGAATCCTGCCCGAAGATCTTTGAATTTATGTATTACCCGTGAATTTTGCGTCCCCATTCTCTCCCCCCACACATTATATTTACATACAATTAAATATATACAATTAAGTTTAATGAAATGTATATGCAGTATATTTACTATATATATATATACACACATATATATATTCACCATTTTTGCCATTACTCATAAAGTTTATCATTTTTTACATTTCTTATATATTTTTCATTTAATAATAATTATTAAGATTATTTTAATTAATAATAAATTTGTAATTTTTAAGTAAAAATTATTTTTCTTTTAATTTTAAGTTAAGAGTGTCCTCGATTTTACTTCCTCACCCTTCGAAATTGTACAAGATCTGACCTTATTATAGATAATAGGGATTAAACTTTTGAGCTGAAAACAGGACCGACGATCGTTTCGTTCACGAAAAGTTATAGTGTCCTTTAAGTACGTTGACTCGTATTCGAAGCCGTACATTCGATTCGTGTCACCCGTCTAAGAGTGTGCTTGCGAGACAAAATAGCTATACGTCGTTCGTCCCTGTTCTCTCAGTCCTTTCCTTCACTTCCAGAAAGTCATAAAAATCTTGGAGCTTGGACGTAACATTGTTAATGCTATAACATAATCTTATCTTCATATAAGTTTTACAAGCATGAAATGATTATGAAATTTCTCATAAGAGCTGCAGATTGTTTTACCATAACAATCTTTATTGGCTATACTTACCTTCTCAACTTTTCTCTATTTACTTTTCACTTAAATTCATCACTTGTAAATCTTCAATGATTAAACAATGTATATATTTTATACCATCAAACCAGAGCGCATGTTTTCGTATAGTATTATGATTTATCAAATACCAAAATAAAGTAATAAGTAATAATAGTTTATTAATACACTCGTAGCCATCCCTAAAAAGTTGATCTTTAGATGTTTATGTGATAAATTATGTCATAGTTGTCATGCGAGAAGTTATTGGTCGTTCATCGAATCGGGGAAAGATCGCTAGAAACAGAGGATGCCGGGGAAAATAAAATATGTACATACCAAAATCAGCAAGGTCGATTTTTACGTCTAAAGAAGGCAACCTCTCGAAGATAATAAGAATTGTGAGTTAAATGTGACCCGCATTCCTTAAATCTAACTGTCAAAGAAAGAGCAAAAGTTGGACAGACAAATTATCGATGATTTCTGGTGCAAAGAGAAAGACGAATATCGACTTTTTAGAAGAATTCTAGGAAAGAGCAAAGAGTTAAACAAAGAGCCAAATCAAATTAAGTAAAAGTTAATCAAAACGTGATTGAGATAAAAGCTAAATCTGTAGGTTATTTTGTATGTAATATAGAAGTAGAAGAAAAAAATATCGTACAAGAAAGACTAGTATCCTGAAGAGAGCACTAGCAGTCCAGGCGGTAAACATAATTATCTTGGAGATGAGAGACGTGCATATCTTCCGGGATGAAATCGGCTGGCACATAACAATTGGCGCTCATGATTAACAAAAAGATATTACTAAACTAATCGAAACGTTTCGTCGGCATGTGTGCCTTACACATAAAATTACCGAAGATCTATCTACGCGAATTTATTGTCGTCATTAAGAACGGTATACTGATTAGAAAGCTCTCGTCTGCGATCAATGTAAAACTTCTCACCACGTAGGTGACATTTCACTGACAATTTGCGGGAAAACTTTAGTCTTCTTGGTGTTTTACTCTTATACATGTAATGAAACTGCGGGAACTAAACGCGCGTCTAAAGAAAATTACATTAAATAATTGTATTATTATTTTTCTTAATCTAGAAAACGTTACATTTTTTCTACATAACTTTGCCCCAGATTTGTCTTTTTTTGCCCTTGGACGACCGTTGGGATTTCATTAGGTGAATGTACGATGGAAATCAATTGTCTTCACACAAACGAAACGAACGGTTTACAATACGTTTCATTGAACAGAAGTGCTACCGAACGTCACAGTAAATTTTTAATGACGACAACGGTCATGAAGCTGTTTTTATGTTAACTTTCTTTCGACGTATTAAAAATAAATAGCTTTGAAAATCTTCTTTTCATATTAATATTGTTTATTTTTAATTAACGTATTTATATATAATACATACGATACTACGGTTAATTTGGTTTATAATCTAAAAACTCACTTAAATTTTTTGCAAAAGTTAACTGACTATTGACATTTTTTTCTTTATTATTCACGACATATTTTCTATATGTTTTCTATATTTAGAATCGAAGTCTTTAGCAAAATATATTTATTGAAAATTAATCTAGGTGGCGACTATCGATAACGATGATCGTACAGTAATGATTTTGACGGAGCACGTAGTTCTGAAATCCTTCAAAACTTGGATGTCCGAACCAAATTAATAGCTACATAATCGGAATACTGAACATCGTTGTCCTGTAATTGTAGTATATATGTATTACGTTGTTGCGATCTTTGATTTCACAACTAACTAGTATGTACTAACTGGTAATTAAATTTTATATTGTAATATTGGTTAAAGTGTCATATACACAGTATATCAAATTAAAAAAAACACGATACAATTGTTACGAACTTATTGATTTTATATTTTCTCTACAAATGATTTAAATATGAGAAATTGCAGTTGAAATAAAACACATCTAGTGTATTCTCAAAATAATCCGTGGAATTATGTCAGAATATAAACAAATAACAAATAATAAATATAAATAAAAACATAGACGTTTACAGTTTGTCGGCTAATGCATACATTCCCTTATAAAAATTTTTCACCGCTTTTACCCCTCTTATAGGTCGTTTTTAGCCCGCTTTTAGTCCGTTTTATCATTTTTATGTCCGTTTCTTGCACTCTCAAGCACGCTTAGTCTATTGCGAAAGAGCATGACGAGTATACGCGAGTATGTGTATGAGTATTTTTGAGTGGATTGTCCGTTTTTAACACTCGTTTTTCAGTCGATGAGTGACAATACGTTAATACGTTCCTTTTTTACTCACAAAGATGAGGACGAAGTAGGTTGTCCGTTTTCAATACTCAATTTTCCGTTGATGAGTAACAACACGTTAGTACGTTTCTTTTTTACTCACAAGAAAATATCCGCGGATTGTCTCTAAATTGAAGTACATTTATTCTACAAACTTAAAAATATGTCCACGAATTTTTATAATTTATATAAATTTATATAAATGTTTTAAACTACTATAAATAAATGAACAATTATAATGATTGATTATTTGATTATTTTATTTCAAAAGCTGCGTTCCAATATTCATTGCAAATATTGAAAATCTATAGTTTACATCACATACACTATAGATTTTCGGTACTTGCAGTGAATATCGGAACGCAGCCAAAATGTGCTATGTGAGTATTTATGAGTGCTAAACGAATATTTTTTGCTCGTAGCTAAATGTACGTGTTTACACCTCAAATTTACACACAGTACGTATTTACCACTCAAAAATACTCATAAGAATACGTTATTACCATTCGGATATACTCGTACGCAATCCGTTTTAACCACTCATTTTTACGGAAAATTGCCCTTTTGCGCCCTAAAAACGGATCGTACTCATTGAATCAAATGTACGATTTTACCACTCAAACTGACCGTTTTCGCGGGTCAAAAACGGGCCAAAAACGGTGAAAAATTTTTATAAGGGTTATTTTTGCACTTTAAAATATGCAACAATTTATATTTAAGCTCTCTTTAAAATCAATGAGCTTAAATATAAATTTATACGTGCATTTGCATGTTTAAAACGTCCGACGAAATACATCATTGATGTAGGATACGCGTACCTCTCGCTTCGAATATTATGCAATTTTCCTATACAAAGGCTCCCACCTGTCAACGATCCGAATCGATATTGGTTTTAAATGATTTACACAAGCGAAACAACAAGGACACAGTCAATAAGGGCACAATCTGCGATTATGATAGTTCTGTGGCGGAGTTGTGGGTGCACCACGTGATACTCTCTCGCTTGATCGGGTAGCGATCATCAACAGATCAAACGAATAGTCATGTAGAATGAGCCCTGCCGACTGCAAGTAAAAGGGACAGAACGTAATCAAAGCATAAATGCGTCCAGTAATCAGCGCGCATATTCTCATATGACGCGTTTAATAATCAAACGGTTTCGACATCCTCAAACTGTTCAAACTATGTGCAATAGCCGCCGCGACTTTAATCGTTTCTGGCGAAAGTTTGATAAATGAGCGAAATTAATAAATTGCCTATTCGTAAATTATATATTGTAGCGCTGTAAAATATTTATTATATATAGAGTGATTCACTAAAATGTTAACATACCTGTTATCTCGCGCGCACGCGCGTGTGCGTGTGTATGTATGTTAACATTATGTAGGATTTTATATATATATATATATACATATATATATATTAGATATATAGGATCATATAGATACAATTCTACAAATCTCTGAGCGTAATATTAAAGCCGAAGGAATGTAACGACGCAATTTAGTTTGTTACATGGTTCTGATACACGTTCCTATGTATTATTAAGCTTCGTTCAATTGGTCCAATTTGCGCTTTCGATTAATTAAACGGATAGTAGAATTAATTTCGCTTTGTCAATAAGAAAAATGGTGTATTGGCCTGTGTAATTCGAAGTTAATATTTTATAATTTTTAATGCATACAAAAATTATTCGTAAATGATCGGAAGGCACATATTAAGAATAATTTATCTTTTTATAATACCTTTATAATGTGCTATCTTTCATCTCATATACATAAATCTTTTTTATTGAAGAAAAATATTATACTGCAGAGAACGAGCAATATGAAAGAAAGCCGACTGAAGAAGCGGATAGTTGAAGCATGAGTCACTTAAATTTTTTGAAATTTGATGAAAATTTTTATGTTATAAGCTGCAACAATTCCTACGATTTTGATATCATTCTTTAATTTCTTGTAATATTAAACATTATCGCAATATTAAGCAGGTGGTAACGAATTTTCCTAAGTATATAAAGCTTTAAAAGTACTTTTCTATCGTTTGCTGCTCGTTTGTTAGTCGTGAATCCTCGTTTAATATAATTTACGACGATATTTTATCGTCATAAAAAGATAACGTTTATCATAAGCGGACGTAAAATTGTATAACTTTTATACGTGATAATTTCGCAACTGTCGTAACTCATAAATAAAACTCTAAGCGGGAACCTACCATATGTTGGTGGTAGTGAGTTGACACATACGAGCAATGTTGGCCGGCAATCAGCGTACGTATTATGTGGCATTCGCCATATTTAATAACCGAACTGATACTCGTATGTCGCATTGAATAACTGGAACCGGTACCGTACGTGACAGCAATTATTAATTTTATTCATAACGAATGAGCGTATGTTGCGCGCGCACAATCCGCTGGCGAAATTATTATTCATTTTCGTTGTTACAACTTCACTCAATACTGCGAAGTTACTGTCCTTTGTTTCGATTGTACAGTCACAACAGGAACAAAGAAAATTAATGCCGCTATTCAAATAATAAATTCATAATTTCATATGCAATGCTTATCTGGAGAAATGGGCTATAAAAACATACATATCTATGTGAATTGGACATGAATAGCGATTATGGCATTTTGCCAGAGAAAAAGTACCCAATAAATTCGGTTAACTCTCAAAATCCTGCTTACGCCATTTGTATAGATTCACCTTTGTGTGGCTATAAAAGGAATTATTATAGAAGCTCATCTTAAAGCATCGACTATTGTTACTTTCATTTATCTTTCACTTACAAACAATCCGAAAGGCCAAAACGAGCAAATAAGATAAAATAAATTAATAATGTCTTATTAAACTTTTTATTTACTTATTTTGATTGTTTTATCTTATTCGCTCGTTTTAGCCTTTCAGATTGTTTATTTTGGATTTTCAATGAGTTTATATATTTTTTTATTTTCAATTATTGTTACATTATTTAAGGAAATTATTTTTTTAACAAAAAGAATATTAAGTTACTTTAATGAATTCTATTTTTAGCAGAATTTTATGTGTATAAAACTTGATGTGTAAAACAAAAGATTTTTCGTGGAAAAGACGTAGTAAGTATAAGTTCGTAGTAAGTATAAGTAAGTATAAGTTCGTCTTGTTAGTTATTCCCGAAGTGTTTTCACAATATTTCCTGCATTTGTTCCGAAAAGATCATACATCATACATACATGACGATAAAATTTATATCTCATCACTATCGATCGCTACCGGTAATGCGTGAATCTAGTCGTTTGACGCATTAAAATCGATATAAATGTCGTTTGAAAAATATTACGTCCTAATTTTATCACCAGCGTGTTTCATCATTCACAATCATAAATGGATTGTGTTAGCAGTGCTGTAAATACATTTTATGTATAACAATAAGTAACACATTGCAGGGAGGATGATTTTTTTTTAAACGACTCTGACGAATTTGCAATCAACTTTTTACATTTAAAAAAACATAATATTATGAACATAACATAAAAATATTAGATCATATTAGTGATGTTGATATTTCAATCAAAAATAATATTTATAAGATATTTCAACGCGAATAATTATTTTTGTACCCTTGAAGAAGAAATCTGTTTGTTATGTAAAGTCGCATATTACGATATGAGAGCGGACTCGTTTTATTTTTAAATTATTATAGCGTTTTTAAAAAAGATATAAAAGAGACAATTGTTAAAATATACACGAAGCAAAAACACAGATTGTCGTTAAGGGAGACAAATCAGGAGATGCAGAAATCACCCGCCTACATTCTAATCTGTCGTTATTATTTGCGCGAAGCAATCGCGTACATACCGGAAATAGCCATGTTGTCAATGCAACATGCAACCGGAGATGGCATAAACGTGCGAATTGCGGTAAATTTACAGCGCATTAATCTTCATTATTGCTTTTAGGAGAAATTGTTTTGTAGAACGTAAACCTTCTTAGCCATCTTTCCTCATCATTTTTTCTTCTTCGCCGTTTTTGTACTTTGGCGCAAAGGTGCGTTTTTTCGTTGTGTTATAAAGTAAGTCACCTCTCTTTGGGTGCGGCGAATTTATGGCTCACTGTTGGGGAAAATTTTAAAAGTTAACGTTCCGCTCTTGTGAGAGATTTGTAAAAAAGAGAGAGATTTGTTGTACGTCCCTGTACTGCTCTAGTTTATATGTAATAAAAAATGTAAATGCATGTTAATTCGAATTATTAAAGCATAAATTATAATTTGTTACAACTTTTAGGAAAGAAATTAAACTAAGTTATGTGGATTAATAGCAAATAAAAAACAAATGTTTATCAACATCAATATCATTTATTGTTGTACACACAATCTTCATTATGTTTCAGTTATTATATTACAGAAAGAAAGTTAGCGATACTTATTATTTTAGAACAGTTTATCATCAATCACACAAATAGAATAGCGCACGAACATAACTTTTTCGACAACATTTAGACACACAATTTTTTTTAGACACATTTCTTACAATTTAATATTTTATAACATAATTTCTTAATTTTAAACAGCACACATAACCAGGTCGTTCTGTAATACAGAAGTACAAGAAAAAGATATTGCGCCATACAAGATCCATTCTCTAATATTTAAGTCACATTAAGTTATATCACAGACTGACGTTAGTCCTGTATTTCTTCTCGAGAACGATTAGAGAGAGATAAAAAGATATTAAAATAGAACACAAAATGTATGTAGACACATACATTATGGAATGCGAATAAAAGAGTTTTGATATTAAAGCAATAATATCAACAGATGTAAATGATATGAAAAACAGCTGATAAATTATTAAGATAGATAGACATAATTGAAATAATTCGACATAAATGAAATAATTCGACAATTTTTTCAGTTATCAAGTTTTTTAAAAATGTAATAAATGTCAGCGCCCAATACGTCATAGTTATTGCTGATAATAAATAAGAACTGCTGATAAAAGGATTCTTTGAAAGAAACTTTGTTTTAATTTATTACACAATTACGTACCATTACAAAATTATAATTAACATTCAAGCCAATTTTCTCCGTACTACGCATGTTTTATCATAATACATATTAACAAATAAATTTATTTTTTATAAGAAATGTATTTTGCGGCTTTACTTTTATAAATTATTTTATTAAAATAATTGTAAACATATTAATCGATTAATAATCTGTCAAAATTTATTACAAAATTAATATTTTTAAATTATTGATGTAGTATATTTTATAAATTATACAGCATAATAAACAACTATACAGTGAATCATGTTAGTGACAATGTCGTGACATAGTATTGTTACTGAAAATTCTTTTTGCGTTTTTTTTCATTAAATACAATGTAATTTTGAAAGAGAATTAAAATTTTAACGTGAACAAAGCAGAGAGACGTACAACATATACATATACATACACACGTATAATCAGCACGTCTCTCTTTAGTCACACTGGTATAAACTAGGGGTGGAAACCTTCAGGGAGGGAACCACTAAATTGCATTGCAATCTTTTGAAAATATCGGGTGAGGAGACTAACCCAGGATTTGAACTCGGATCTTCCACTTTCCGGATAATTGTTCTACCAATTAATTGTAAGGTATATCCATCCCGAGACTTCTCTCGCTTATCTACTCTATTTTGCAGAATAGAGTAGGGAACAGTATGAGAGCAGCGCGACTCCAGAGCTGATTAAATGTAAGTTTTGCTTACATTTAAATACATAATTTGATATGATGAGAAACCATCCTTAAAACATTCTTGATATAACCATATTTTTTGCATTTAAATCTCTCTCAATATGTTCAACATTTTAATATCTTTCATTTCTTAATGTCCGCTCATTCTATGATTATAGCGATATTCAAACCGTGCTTGATGAGGTAAAAAATTGCACATGATTAATGGAAGCACAATGGAAGAAAATCATTTAGATAAGAATACATCGGGTTATCGGTGGTCTGCATCATCAATGGATACGTACAGTGAAATCTTTCGCAGAGTCGCACAATAATTTCACACTAGCTAGACATCAATATACGACACACTAACTAGATGTCAATGTAGAAGAAGTTGGGGGACCGGAATTTCTGATGCTGTATTTGTTTCGACCCTGACACAATAATTAACTAAATAACTTTATAAGAATATAACTTCATAAAGATATGGATAATTTAAAAGTTATTGATAATATTGCAGAAAAATTTTTAGAAATTGCACAATTATATGTTTTACAATCTACACCATTGCAAAGACACTGGAAAAACTGGAAAATATTTATTTTTTGTGCTGATGGTAGATCACAGCTTTAATTTTTTGTTCAACAAACAAACATCATTAGACTGAATATAAACGCTCGTGATAAATAACTTTCACACTTCAACAAACATCTAAAAATAATAAAAACACTGAAAGTCGAAGTTGAACTGAAAGAGATCAACGTCTGAAATTAGTTGTTTTAACGGCAAACTCACAGATAGTTGGCTATCTAGATTGCTAGAATTATTATTGAACATTTCATCATTAACGAATCATCGATGTTTGACCCCAGATAGTCAACTGTAAGTTTGCTATCATATTACCTACAATCATTGAAGAAAATTTAATTATTAATTATATACAAATCTAATTATCGAACTAGGAACAAGATGAAATAGCATTTTGTTGTTGAGTTCAAGTAAATTTTAATTCTAATAACAAATTGGTGGCAATATGTTGGTGCGAATTTGTTGCCATTTGTTATTGACCGAATTTGTTATCCGTAAAGAGGTGATTTGTGATAGTAATTTGACGACAACTCGTGTCGTCCGCAGCAAATAGCATATTTACAGTAACATAACGGTAAAATACAATGCCTAAAATCTCGGTAGCACGCGGTAATATGCAGAGTGGATATTTAATATTCTTTAAAATTTTGTCTTCATGAAAAAATATAATGAGAGCAAAACGATTTAAACATAAGACTCTGCTTGTAAAAAAAGGGATAGTATCAGAGAGAAGATAAAAAATCTCATGTATTGATTTATACCTCGTGTAGTTTTTTCTCCTTACGAGAAAGCGCTTATTCGCACATTTCTCTAACATGCCGAATTACTCGGCGAGTGTTGAAAATAAGTATTCAATTTGTTACTGTCTTGTTGTCGTCATGATGCTCTACACGGAATAGCAAATTGTCAGATGCCGTCATATTGTCGTCATAATGTTAACATAACTTACTACAGTATCGCTGATCGTTTGTTCTTGAAATTTCGACATTTGATTGCTTGATATGAATAGTCATGTTGCTAGATACAGGATGCATTATATTCGGTGTTTAGCAAATGTACAGCAAACATACAATACGTGCTGTGCATTAGTTTCCTCAAAATGTCCAATTACACTTGACTTTGGGTTACGACTGTAATAAGATTTTATTAATGGTTAAATGTTTGCCAAGGAAAATTCAAACAGATCATTTTATTAATAAACTGTGTCATAAAAAGCATAGATTAGGGATGTTACCTTCAGAGAAGAAACCACAAAGATACACCACGATCTTTTGAGCGAGAAAAATATTCGGTCAGAAGACTAGACCGATTAGACGATCTGGACCTTCCTTCTTCTGCTCTACCAACTAAGCTATTCGTTCAAGCCTACACACCGATCTTCTTCTCGCTTATTCAACTTCATTTTGAAGAATAGAGTATGGAATAGAATGTCAGCGGCGCGAATCCAGAGCAATGTTTAGCATCTCACTTGATGATTTGGTAGAACATCATATGGATTATAAAATGTATAGATGCATCTATCATCAACTAAATTTTGAATAAAGTGTTGAATAACGAACATTTCATTCAAAAAATTTGAATTTCGGTAACAGACGCAAATATATACGTGATTTATAAAAAATTTTCTGGACTATCGATCACTATCAAATTATCCAGTATACAATTATCCTTTATATAATTATCCAAGTTGATTATTGCATCCATCGAAACTATCCAACAAATATAGCACTAAAAATTCCATTATTACATTAAAAGCGTAATTTCTTTTACATTGACATCTAGCCAGTGCATCGAAATCATCGTGCGACTCTGCGAATGACCTCACTGATTGCAATTAATGATGTAGACCACCAATAATCTGACGTATTCTTATCTATGACTCATTTTTTTCGATTGTGCTTTCTTTTCATTGGTCATAAGTGAGCAGCATGGTATATTCGCGTATCGTTGCTATAATCACGTTATCTGACGAGCGGATAAACCTGAAAGCTCCTCCCTCCTCCAGCTTATTATTCTCGCAACGGAAAACTCTTTCGCAGCAGCTATGTCGATTATACTTTAAACCTGCGTCGAAGTTAATTGCGCACCATTCTTAATTAAATTTTTATTCCTTTGCACAAAATCCCTAGGCTCGCTGCTAATTGTAACATTCGATCGTGACGTCATGGTCACCGTAGTAGAGGAAGTCTTGCCTCTCTCCCTGTCATCATCATTAAGTTCTAACCTGGACTGTTCAGAAGTGATCATCAGTCTGCCAGCGTTAGCCTTATTCCTTCGTAAAAATACACTATTCTCGTTGATGAATTGGTTCATGTCCCTGCCAGTCACGCAAGTGCATGCCTTCAGGAAACTCTTCTTAAAATTCTCACTCAAAAAAGCGTATAAAATCGGATTCATTGCGCTGTTGCTATAACTGAAAAAACCTGCTATAAGAAAAATTGTGATGGTCATGTTGGTTTGACATTGTCTTGGTGGAGTAAATATCAGTGTCAATTGGGTGACCCAGTAAGGTAACCAACAGAATACATATACTGCAACCACTGTTGAGACCAGTCTAGTAACTCTTCGATGTCGTTTTTTTTCCTTCGGTCGATTTTTCGGACCTACCGTTCGCAGTTTCTTGATCACGAGAATGTAGAAAATCAGTATGAATATCAGAGGAAGGACGAAGCCCAGAATAAAACTATAAAAAAGAAAAGCAGTCTGGCCGCCGTGACCACTAGGCCACAAAATATTACAACTGACATGTTCATTCGGTTCATTTTCCATGGTATCCGCATACAAAAAAATCGGTATCATGAAGAGAACGCTAGCGGTCCAGGCGGTAAACGAAACTGTTTTAGAAATGAAAGATGAGCGTAACTTCGAAACGGGATGGCACACAGCAATATATCGATCGGCACTCATGATTAACAGAAAGATACTGCTGGTAAATTGATTGACAGTCGTTGTAACCATATACGCCTTGCACATAAATTTACCGAAGATCCACTTACGCAAATTTATCGTCGTCACTAAGAACGGTATACCGATTAGAAAGCATTCGTCCGCGATGGCCAAGTTTACGATATACATATTCGTTACAGTTTGCATATTCGAAAAGCGTAAAATGACATAGATAACTAGAGAATTCCCGAGGATACCAACGATGCAAACAATGGAATACAAAATCTGATTGATCAGACCGAGAATTGACAAATCAACATTGCAATTCTCGGTCATGTTGTTTGACATGTTGTAAGTTAAATTGTAAGTTAAATTGTTATAATCCATTATATAATCCATTATATTTGTTGTTGTGTCCATTTTTCGGTGCTATAAATCTTAATCGCAGTCTCTTTTAAGATGGGATTATCTTCTTAGTATTCTGGGAAAAGTTGACGTAGATATCGACGTGAACTGAAGTTTTATTGACAAGGATCGTGCTACGCACACACTTCACAGATCATTAGCTTGACAGATACCAGTTTTTGGGATGAGTATTTCTCTTGCTGGACCGTTCGTCGATTTTGAAAGTAGAATCTGAAGCATAAAAAATACAAAAAAACAATTGACAAAAATAACAATAAAGTGCTTTCTACATACTAATAATAAATTGTTTAAATTATAAAAAATAACTTGTGCTTTCTATTATATTCAAAAGCAACGATTTACTTACAAATTAATACGATTTATTTAGAAATTAAAATGTAAAGGAATTGCTATTATATCTCGGTGTCCTTGCGATTCAATTTGTCTGCAATGGGAAACGAATGAATAGGTACATAAGGATGGTATTTCATATCCTATGTGAGCATGAATTATAGAAGCAATATAGTGATACCGTTGGTAACGACATGGTAATGTAAGGTAAGGAATCCAAATTTAGCTTCCCGACTCATATTTTTCTACACTCTCTGTAAGATGTACTATCAACCTGTAAATTGTCAAATATTTGTGTTGCTTAAACGCACGTTATTCAAAAATAAATATGTTATATAATAAGACTGAAATAAAATAAATTTTGAAACTTGCAATTTTCTAAAACTCAGAAAATTGTTTTAAATTTAGCACTTTTTAAAAATCATCCTAAAAGAAAAATAAATTTAACAGCTTTTTTAAATAAATTAAAATAAAATTTTATTATAAATGAGTTCAGTTACATCAATTTAAAAAGTATTTAAATAAAACAAGTATCACAAATCAAAACTTTAATGAAGTAAAATAAATATTTTTTGAACAAATTTAGTAACATTAATTTCAAAAGCAAATGAAACAAGTGAAAAACCGAATCAGAAACCTGGCGGAGAAATTACATTAGGGATATTTGTTAAATGTACATGACGACTACAGCCTCCTAATATGGGAAGATTAGATTCCAATTAACAATCAATCAATTTAAATATACATATCTAAAATTATACCATACTTGAAGTAAAAACGTATAAACTAAAATTAAAGGGCTATTAAACTTTGATTGCAAGAACTTGCGACAACGAGAAACATAAAAACGTGAAGAATAAACTAAAACGTTGCTCACTTACTAAACTTTTACAACAGAAATAAAATAACATCACTGCACATTTTATCGTTCCCAGAATTATTGAGGGGATCAACTTAGAGCTGGGCGCCTCCTTACCGGTTTCCATAAAGATAATCTTGCTCGCGGAAGCCGTTATGTATGGAAGATAGTCGGAATACGCAAAGACTATAGAATTTTATCAACAAGAGTAAAACAAAGAAAGCAAGTGAGAGAGGATCTTTGTGTGCCGAAGCATATGACCCATGAAATTCTTCCTGCAACTTGAAAACTGCGATGCGACAAACCGCAAACTTCTTGTCATGCTTACGAGTAGAAGATATATTGTTGACAAACAAACGATTTTTGACATGGAAAACTTGAAGCTTGATAGATACAAGTATGCGAAATGTTTAAGTATGTACAAATAAGTATGTTAAAAATGTACAACATGCTGTACGCGTTGTATGAAATTTGTGACACACTTCAATTTCCTGTTTGAAGAGAAATAATTAGTTTGCTGCGGAGAAAAGATTAAAAGTATTAACGTGTAATTACCAAGATTCAGCAGTTCTAAATTGAATAACTAATTCTTCAAAATAAATTCGTTAAAGTTAAATTTATGGTAAAGTTAAACCGTTGGGTAAACTCTTTACGAATTTATGACAGTCATAATTTCAACAGTTTAGTTAGATAAAAAAGAACATTTCAGGAGATTTCAAACCATCAAATAGCTGTTTGAAATAACTATTGAGTAAAATGGAGTTCTCTGCACTGTAAAAACAGCTTGTAAATCACGTAAATAGAGCACTTTATCTTTAAAGCGAGACATGAGCCAGCCACGAAATAGCAATCAAAAGAATTCATATCCTGATTCACTTGACATAAATACACATTTGAACTATTTCCTTTTCCCCGAAGAATATAGTAAATTTATAACAATATAATAAATTTTATAAGTCGACAAAAATTTTGGACGCAGCGGATTATTCCAATTTGTTGAGAGAACACTGTTCGAATATATCACACGTTGTTTTATTGATATTACAGCATTGAAAACTAGGTGTTAGAAATGTTGGAAACAAACATTTGTGTGATATTCATGTGTGTATTTGTTACAGACTTGTTACAGACCAGGAATAAGTTTTTCAACGTAAAATCGCGAATAATAAAGAAGATTATATACTCGATTATATACATGTTAAAATAAACAAAAATTTGTTACAGAAAATTGTTACGATTTTTTTGCAATGACTTCTTGATCATATGTACATCTATTAAAGTCCTTTATTACTATTAGTATTATATTATAAAATTCCTTGACTATTGTTTTCTTGAATACAGAATTTCTTGAATACATTTTTTTCTAGCAACATTTCTGTTTTATTCCGTTAGAAGGATGAATTCCATTGGAAATATAAGATACTCCACCATATTATGCATTTCGATTTGTATGTATTTGTTGTGTGTATAATTTAAAATTAAATTTTATTATTATTATAACTTATGAAAGTAAGATTAAAAAATTTATACTATAGAACTTTTGCGCAATATTTTCCGATATTGTATAAATATTCTTTCAAATATTACTCTTTGGATGAAGTCAGCACAAATCAGACTTTTTACACAGTCGAACCAGTCATTTCGCGTATTTGTGAAGAACATACAAAATATATTTTCTTTTTTGATATTGCGGTGAGGCAATGGGCAAATAAATAAATAAAAAATAAAATCTAAAATGAGAACAGGATGTAAATTAATCTAGACAAATATATATATATATATATATATATATATATATAATTTCATGCAAGGTCGTAAAACTCGTATTATTAAAATATGTAGATCTCTCCACGAAACTTTATTTATTGACTGGCAGCACAATGAAACCTAAATAGAAGTTAATTTTTTAATTTAAATTTCAAATTTCTATTAAAGTTTCCGTAATTGCGATGCTTTTTCGCTCTTTCGATAAGAGACAAAAGTAACACATCTGCGATCAAGAATTGACATAGAATTAATTGGTTTTTCTTATATCTTCCAAGCTAAAGATGAGTATTAAAACAACGTTTTTATCGTTTTATAACTTAATTAAATAGGAACTCATAGAAGCTTTTTCTTAAAAGAATATGTAATCAATTCTTTTTTTTTAATGAAACAATATTCTGGAATTATAAGATGTCATACGTTCAGTTAAAATAGTTTTGCGAGTGTGAGCTGAAGTAAGTGAATGTAAGTTTTTTTAAGGCGGTACGTTTGTTATCAATGTTTCTGTATCAATTTGTAATTCTTTAAACCTTAGAGCTAACTCTTTCTTTCTTTCTCTCTCCTTTTCTATGTATATTTCTATGTATATATATATATATAATATTGCTACTTCTTTACTGTTTTTCTTTTGCTGAATGTTGTATATTAAAATTCTTTCATGATTATTTATTAATTGTATGATAACCGAACATTTGACTGATGTGCGATTACAATTTACCGCGCTTAAGTCAATTTACACACTTTACTAGACATGACACGTTAATTTTTTTAGCTCTCTGTTACTTTTAATTCAATTATTTGCTGCACGAAAGGGGATCACGGGTACGAGACATAAATACATAAAAGCTGCAAATTGCTTTTAGCTGCTGCCCTCGCGTTCATGCTTCAGTATATCCCCGAGCAGTATTACGCTGGTTAAAATTGCACGAGTGACAGTCGAATGGGATAAAAAAAAGAAGATTCTTCAATAACGCGCATATTGACATGGTGGACCGAAATACGACCGAGAGGGGTGCCACACTTCGCGGATTTCGTTTCAATGGGTGACAGATCGGTGCCGTGAATCGCAAATGTTTATTCAATTTCGATCGGTGAGCTCGGCAAACACATTTCGACCGTTGCAGATGTTTTAGAGAAGGGTGAACACGCGGGAAAATGTGAAAGACGCAGGAAATAATACGTAGGCCGACAGGACGTGAAGAGTGGTAGAAAGGAGGCGAGAGAAATGAAACAAATGGCAGTGAGAGAAACTAATTACCTCCTTACGCTTGGGTATAAGGGACATTAAAAGGAGAAACTCGATCAAGCGAATGTGCAGGATATCTCGTAATCAGTACACTCTTGGATACACGATCCTTGAGGCGATTGAGTAGACTATTTCCGAGATATAAATTTACTTACTGTAATTAATTGTAAATGAGAACTGTAATATGAGATGGATAATAAGCCAAAATAACAAGGATTTATTTCCTTGTAAGAAGCAGTAAGAAGTAATTAAGAAAAAGATCTAATAAAGGGAGAGACACAGGCATGTATACGTAGAATCACGGGAAACGTTTATTTATTTATAGTTTATTTATCATATAACTATCGTTTACTTAATTTATTTAAATTATTATTTAATTAATTAATTTTGCTCGTTTATTTCGTCAAAATACAGTTTGTTACAAAATAATTTAATTGATTTGATTGATGACATGTTATAATATTACAATATACGCGTATAAATATCGTAAATATCGTGTAAATATCACAAACCTTTTAGCACCTATTGGAAAATTTATAACAAGTGCCTCCACAATATACACCTTTGTGTTTATTCGTAATTATATACTTTGATATATACATGTTTATGTCGTTCGTTTATCGGAAACGGCTACCAAAGTTTTCGTATTTAAATAATATTTATCAATTTATGCATATTGATAAGCAATTAATACACAATTGTATAGTTTTACTGTGTATTACGCAGAAATACATAGTATTGCGCGCACGCGAAGTACAACATTGGCAAATTAGCTACTCGAGTTCTCTTTGTTCGGGTTATTCTCACGTTTGTACTTTGAACGAGAATCCCATGTTTTTAATGCCTAATCCAATTTGCAAGTTTACGTTTGCGTGTATTTCGGAAGATATTTCGCATGTTGGGAAATTTTCATAAAATTATGAGACATTGAACTATTTTGAACAACGGACACGCGATATGATAATGCATGCTGACTGTTCGGAAATTATGCAATGAATTCTTCGAAAACGCAAACAATCACGCAAACCGTCGCGTTGGATCTATCAGGATAAGATACGGACGCATGTCGATTGAAACTCAAGAAACAAATAAAGGAAAATTAATGATTCTTTTCTAAACTCGCTAAGCTAAGAAAAACAAATTACGAACATTCAAAATGATGCAACGTTACTGCGAATGATGTAACATAATATGCAATTATTCATTCCGCGAACTGTGATTTAACCTGATTAAAATTTTTTTCAAACGATATGGACGTGGTCCACTTATTTTATTCCAACTTCTCACGAAAATTCTTTCCTGATTCTGTTTTGTTTCGATGTTGTATCCATCGCGCGTATGGACTCTGTTTAGTATACTTTGTAAAGTAGAGAACACACGCCTTTATCCTGTCATCACCTCTGTGTTTATACTAAAGAGAAGGTACGATCGCATACGAGAAGGTTAGGATCGTGCATGTTTCAAAGTTGCTGGGATCTTACAAAGTAACCAAAATAAATCGTCTCTATTTAATCGCGGTCCTTAGAAGAAGCTCTCCAAAATCAAATTAAGCTCAGGAAACATTAATTTTCTCGTTAATTATCACATTTTTAGCATATTTCTTTTTCAATATAGTATATTAAAATATTTGCTTAAAAATCTCTTATGGATTTGTCTTTTTTGCAGTTGTTATAATAATTACACATCGTTCATAAAATATTAATATACTATAATGTACTTTTTGGATTTAAAAATCTAGTATAACTTCGTATTTATTCAACAAATACAATTTTAATAGTAATTTAATTTTTATTACATAATTTTGAATTTTAATAAATGGCTTCTTTTACACAAGTAAAAAAAGTTCTTTACATGGTAGAAAAGAACGATTAGTTTCACATTTTGCCCAGAACAATTTTTTATACTATAAAAAATCGTAGATATAAGAATAAGTGTCATGTATTGCAAGCATGACGTACTCGATAAAGCAATAAAATATTTTTTCTCATTTCGTTGACCTGTTTATTTCGAATTTATTTCGAATAACTTGACGTTAGGTAATTACATCAAAGCACGAATTTTTTATTTTGCAGACAAAGAGGCAATGACAGACAAAGGATGTCTACTCCGAGCTTATTAAATTCCAACGTACTCTCTCGATAGTCACTCACTTTCCCACGCTTTAATATTTTGCGCGCTTTATTATAATCTACCCCTTTAAACTCCTACTTAGCTCTTGTCTCGTCACACTCGTGCAATTTCTCGAGATGCGAGCATATGTCGATTCTCGAGATTGCGGGATTTGTCAAGGAATATTCAAGAAAGGATTTAATTAATTCCGAGCGCCTTTGTTTTCAAAGATGAAATTGGAATAAATTATGAATAAGATATGGACGAAAGAATAAACGTGGATGTGGGAGCGAAAAGAAATTCGCAACATGATTCGGCGCAGTCTTTTTATTGAATTATTTAGAATTATTTAGAATGAATTGGATTGCGATTACTTGAAAAAAGGAAATATCGTATCTTCGAGAAGTGAAACGTGTACGGATGTAAGAAAGCTGTTATATCTACAACAAATTTTTGTTGGAGTATTACACGTATATTATTACTATTGAATTTTCACAAATTTGAATAAACACTCTTTTCACTAATAAATCACTGCATTCTTCTTACCCCAAAATCCTAAAATTTAATCTTCAGAATAAATATACTTTTTTAACCTATATTAAACTATTTTTTTAACTATTATATCTCAAGAGTAATACTCTAAATTTTTACGTAAAAGTATGAAAAATTAAAAGGAATTTTTATGGAATTTTAAATAAAAAAAGGCATTTTTTCTATTTTTTTCAATAATTTTTCTTAATAATTAAAACATAAAAACTCATTATTTAAACTTTGAGAACACGTTCTCTAATGTGCAAATTATGTCTAGGAATTTTTTTGATATCAATAGGTTGCATAGTCTTGATGCAGTAAGCGTTCAAAGTCGCTGAGATCAATTTGACCTCATGTAATTATTATTGAATTTTTTGGAAGTGTGATTATTAAGGGTTAATCAAGATAATAAAATCACGTGATTGAAGTGTTTGTCTCAAATTTTCTCACAACTAATTATAAATATTCTTGATTTTATTTAATGGTTATTATCTTCCTACAGGTGTTCTTTCGCACATTCATGCGTTGTAATATGCGCGTCAGCAGGCGGTGTTTCGTGACAGGTTATCTATAGGAAAGTTGGAACGGAGGGGACCGATGATTAATGGAATGATGGAAATTTGATTTCGGGCACGTCTAAAGGTTTACGCCTGTTTACGATGTTATTATCCAAGTTTGATCTGCGTGTTGACTTATCTTCCGTTCAAAATCGGGAGAAAAGAAACTTAACGATACCTTTTCCTCAGTAAAATTTCATCATTTTAATTTATTCCTATCATAAATCGTATAAGAGTTTTATTGAATACTTATATTTATGCCTTGATGTCTACTATAGATACGTTTTTGTAAAAACATTTTTGAAAAAAACAATCATCCCTTTTTATTTTTTATTTTACAATATATTGCTTCTCATATCATATTTCTTGTTTTCTTCGTTATTCTTCTTGTTTTTCTTTTCTTTTTCTTTGTTTTGTTCTTGTTAGAAGTTTGCTCTAGAATGTTAATAAATGTATTATTTATCTATTTCTCACTCACGTCTCTTTTGATAGATTAGTATTATAATTATTCGCGTGATGAAAAAATGAACAATACCGAGCAGTAACTGACAGTTAACATTTGATAAGCATCGTATTTTCAATTTATGATTAATGATAGATTCAAATTGCGTTTGACGTTCGGCACACAAGCATCTTATATTTCCCGAAGAAGGAATTTGTTTTGTGAGAATAAAAATATTGCTAGCTAGGATTCTCGAACACAGATTTTCCTATCGGATATCAGAAGACCGTATTTATGCATTAGTAGGACGACATAAATTGTACAAAACAATGCGACGACTTAAAATTGCAACTTGATGTCGGACGGATTGACATTCTGAATTATTGAGCTAACTGCTCGTTATAATAAGAACAACTCAACACTTGATTTCAATCTTCTCTGGCTCACGGGAGATTTCTTCGATGTAACTTTCACGAGAGAATATATACGATGAGAAATTCTTTTTTAACAGTTTTATATAATATATATTGGAATGTCCTATATATTGTTCACAAAAGGATTTTTGGAAACTTTCAAAATCTTATGCTAGGCAATATTCTTATGCAATACTGCTTAACTTTTTGAAATTCTATTCCGCCGAACTCTATTTCTCTCGATATATCACGATAATGTGATCTGATGGAAAAGGATTGTCTTATATTATTAAGATTTCTCTTAATTAATCATTCATTACTTTACTACTGAATTTTTCAATCAATATTCAATAAAAACTGAAACTTCTTCTATTGCTTCTCTATTAGCATCCCTAGTAGCATAATATATTGGAAAATAAATGTAAATTTAATATTGTACATTGGGTATGAATTGAGCCTTACCTAATAGATCCCTAGAGCATTGGTCCAATATTAATACAACAATAAGACGGACATCTCCTCTTGTTTAAATCAATATTCATCCAATGTGTAATAATAATAATAATAATAATATTCATTTTTTTTTATTAATTGCATCCTAATGAAACCAATATTATAAAATAAACATTTTTTCTTGTTACATTGGAATATCACATAAAAATCATCCAAATTTATATTGATTGTTTTTTTGGATTGGAACAAAGATTGAAGTCTTAAGAAAGCTTAGGGAGCACAGACTTTTGCATAAGTGCATAAACATGAGCATAAGGATAAGGAAATTGATTGGTCCATAAACAAATGCATAAGGAAATGAACCAATCAATTTTTTATGCTTATGCACTTATGCAAAAGTTTGTGTTCTTTTATTTTTAAGATGTTTGACATTGACGCTTGATGCTCTGATTCTCATCTTAGAAGACATCCGAAGACGTGACCAAAAATATTGTAGCGAAAATAAGCACCCCCTTTTCAATACCACTTAGATATCTTTGGTCACGTGATATCTTCTCACGTCAAAGTAGAGCATCAAACATAATGATGAAGCCTCCTGCGAGTACTAATTATACTATCTCGTACAGTTTCTTCCTTACGAGAAAAAGCTTTGTCACGCGCCCTTCTAGCAGAGATATCCCAACTATTTGATTTGAGCACACGTTCCGCCGTGCATTATAGACACTTAATAATACCTAGATAGTGTATTCGGCCTAAAGTTTGATAAGAAAATAGAAAGAAACAGAAAATGTGAGTTAGTCGCTATCTTCGTCTAGCAATCGTTGGAGTGGGAAAAACTTATGTCGAAGTGGGGAAATCTCTATTGTAAGGTGGGAAGTTGTAGTCCAAGAGCCCATGACATGAATTTGGGTAGGTGTTTTAGGCAACTTGAAATTATAAAAATAAGTAAATTTGAATGTGTGCGATTACGGAATGAAGAGTCTGGCAAAAAGTTTGCGGTTATTTTGCAACTGCGCAGCCTAGTACATTTAAAAAGAAAAAGCATAATCAAAAATAATACTTTTGGCAAAATAAAATTTAGTTATTTTTTAACTTTAGCACCTATAGAAATAAAAAATCAAAATGCCAGACGTTTTGAATGGTTCTGAAATATAGCCAGAGAGAGATTGCCCCCCACGTGACTTGTGAGTTTAGTGTCGTGGCGATCTTTGGGGCAATCTCTCTGGCTATATTTCAGAACCATTCAAAACGTCTGGCATTTTGATTTTTTATTTCTATAGGTGCTAAAGTTAAAAAATAACTAAATTTTATTTTGCCAAAAGTATTATTTTTGATTATGCTTTTTCTTTTTAAATGTACTAGGCTGCGCAGTTGCAAAATAACCGCAAACTTTTTGCCAGACTCTTCATTCCGTAATCGCACACATTCAAATTTACTTATTTTTATAATTTCAAGTTGCCTAAAACACCTACCCAAATTCATGTCATGGGCTCTTGGACTATTGAGTGGGGAGTTGGGAGTCAGGACTCAGAAGTAAAAGGAGATAGCTGTTAGGATCGATCCTTCTCATTCTCACTTCTCCTTCCTTCCCCTTTCAATCTCCCTTTTTTTGTGTCACCGCCATCAGACCAAGCATTCACATAGTTTGTAGACGAGGGAGGTAAAGCCGTTAGCTGTTTAAGATAGAGTGAAAACCACATAATATTTATTCTATAATCAATATTTACATATTAAGAAAAAATATATACAATGAGAAATATGTGTGTGTGTGTTTTCCCATTTTCACTTTTGCATCAAAATATTTCGATATCGTTAGGTTTTAGGAAAAAATGTTTCAGACAAAAGTTACATGGTTTCAAGGGAGAATATAAGATGGTAGCAATGATTTAATCTTGGATAGTTATTTGAAGGCCACGTTAAGGTTACCTTCAATTTTTTAAATAAAATTTCTTATTTTTTATTATATATTTTGTAGCTAATCTCGAAAGTTTTCCAAAACACTATAATAAAATAGTTTTCTATTGAGTCCTTTTCGAGTTATCAAAACTTGAAGTTCACAGTACCGCCAGCATTAGCATACCAAAGGTGCACCACGTGAAGGCAAAATTGATGATGGTCCAGCCAACTAACAATGGTTCAGTCGTGTTCTTATCTCGAGCAAAGCATTGCAATTTTTTTCTTATAAATACATAAGACATAAAACAATGATCTTCTTAATACAACAAAATTGTTCTCGTCATTGTAATGGAGTGCAAGATTAGGAGATTTATAAGTAATAATTAAAAATAGATCTACTTTAGAGGCGACTCGACACGACTATCAAACGCTGTCTCAGTACGGGTGTAACACTTATGTTAACAAACTGTTACTTTCGAATAAATTGTGATACTGTAACTTTCGAGTCTCATAACTTGAAAAATACTCAATAGAAAAATACTTTATTATAGTGCTTTAAAAGCTTTCGAAGTAAGATATAAGAATATATAATAAAAAATAAGGGATTCCAGTTAAGAAATTGAAGGCAACCTTCACGTGACGTTCAAATAACTATCCAAAGTCAAATCATTGTCACCATCTTGAATAATGTCCTCCTTGAAATTCTATACTTTTGTCTAAAATATTTTTTCTTAAGATAAAATAAAATTTTTCTTTCGCAAAATATCTCGATACCGCGGGGAAAAATTTTATTTTATTTTAGAAAAAATGTTTTAGACAAAAGTTATATATATAGAAATGCCCTATATACCCATAAAAAGTTTTTGGAAACTTTTAGAAATTTATGCTAAACAATATTCTTATATTAATACTTGAGTTTTCGAAACTCTATTCCGTCGAGCTCTATTCTTATTTTAATATATCTCGATATATTAATATACAATAATATGATCTGATGAAAAAGGATTGTCCTGTTTTATTATTAAGATTCTTTTAATAGATTATTTATCATTTGTTAGATTATTTATTGAAATTTCTTATTCAATATTTAGTAAAAACTGAAACTGGAATTGCAAATATTTCGTTTGTATTTATTCTTACTATCTAATTACTGTTTTTCAGTAATTAGATATTTAGTAATTAGACATGTTTTTAAGTTTTACTGTTTTTAAATTTATCATTTTTTCGTAATATCACTGTACTTTGCATTTAGCCTTCTTAAACCATAAAAACATATTTGTGTGTTAATGTATGCAAAACATTGAAATTCCTGCATTTATAATATATTCATAGTGCCATAACACTAATATCTAATCGAGTATGTTGCAGATTCTCAGAGAAGATTATTTTCTATGAGAATACATAGTTGGTGCTTCGCAATTTTCGAAATTGATTTAACTGACCTCCAAGCACACAACATACACATACACCACGCTCGCGCGCGCACACACACACACACGCGCACGCACGCACACATACACACATCTTCTCACACTTGAATCGCCTTGATTCTCGATCACATATATGATGTGGTCTTTCTATTGTCGTCGTAACATCGTTTCCTTCTCAGCAAGATGAAGAACGCGATAGAAAAACAGCGTGACAGACACGCGTAATTGAGCAATCGCGACGTGTTTACTTGCTTATTCAAAGTGGATTACTGGTATTATCGAGTATAAAGAACGATCCATGATCTCCAATCAAGAATGGCATCCACCGTGATCACACTTTGCAGAAAATCGTTATGGGTACGATCGTCACGTACCCATTAGATGTGAGGTCATATTTAATTTAAAACACAATTTTAGTTTTACATATTTTTTGCGAGAAAGACTAATAAAGTTTCTACACTTATTTCGCGTTATTTTATCGAAACGTTAAATAAATTTCGTCAATTTTTGTTGAAAATACTTAAAATGGATCGTCCCCTACAATCTCCTAGATTGATGATATTATTTTATCACCGTTGACGTCAATGTCGAGACAGATATGATGTTTGGAAGCTTTTAAAGTGTCAGGCAGTAAGAAAACTATCAAGCTAAGTTACGCACGGGGATACCATATTTCAGTGTAGACAATTTGTTACAAGGAAAGTTACGATAAGTACGATAAGTATCGACAAGCAACGAGCACCGTGCTCAAATTCGGATGGTAGTTCCCGCGTGAATTTCCACGAGCGAATAATCCGAAAGTAGAATTTAGCGCGACTACGTTTGCGTTTCTATAGTCCTCAGGCAGTTAATAAGCTACTTTATGAATATTACTGAATTATACTTAAATGCGTTTTGCATACAATCGCACATGTCGTATTCGTACACTCGCGTATAGATAGTTCACAAATATCCTTGTCTTCTCAACGTCGTTATATCCAACGACATTGGGTAGATATTATATTTTATGTCTAGTTGTTAGAATATCGCAATGAAACCGCGTTATTAAATATGTAAATGAAAAGTGTAATAGCAGAAAGTAGGGATTACCTAGATTGCATTTTGTATGTGTGTATGTGTGCATGTAATATTCTTACATAAATAATTATTAGGCGGTAGCAAAAAGGAGCATCAAGTGACATCAAATGTTTTGTAAATATAAAAAAATAAAAAATATATATTTTTTGTTAACAGCGTTTCTAGATTATTGTTCAAACACCTTTTATATATATATATATATATATATATATATATATATATATATATAATTACTATTCAAACATTTTCCAGGCATTTTACTATTCAATAAAGTACAAATTCAAGTAGATTCTACTTGTGCTTGTACTTTTTGAATAATAGACAAATTTTTGTAAAAGATAATTACGAGGCCTACAGTCTTATAATTCAAAAACACATATGTCATGTTTTCTATAGTGATTTCCTCTTTTCTTTCTAAATGACACATCTCTCTCTCTCTTTCTCTCTTTCTTTCTCTCCGGATGAGTTAGCACAGGATCTTCTCACACCACTGTTTACATGCCCGAGATTCCGCGTTACGACCTCGTGTACTTTCTGCAGAGTTGCGACGCAACGAAGTCAATTTATATCCCCGACAGTGCAATCTACAGTCACAAGCGAAGGAAAGGAACTCATTTCGTTTTGTTACTTCCACCCGTGCCTGAAATACGATCAATTTAAAATTCCTTATCAATGTCACAGATTGGAGAATTTCTGTCAGTTACACCGCGAATTTATGTGTGATAGCTTTAAAAGTCTTGTAAATGCGGGCGGAATGGCAGAAATCTCGATTAAGAAAAAGTCTGCTGCGACTTCAGTAACTGATAGACCCGGATGGAGCACATCTGATATCCATAACTTTTCCTGTAATAGGAACATTATTTCTACGGGATTCTTCCGGAATTACGTGCAACGTATAAAGATAAACAAGACGATTGAAAAAGCAGTATACGAGAAAAGAAAATTTCTTTCTCTCTTATTCTATTTTTTTCTCTTCCAAATTTGCCCCAGAAAAGAGACACGCTCGATGCAGCTCGTTAGAGATTAAAAGCGCTTATCGAAAGGATGTTGTTTGTAGTTGCGTTTGCAATTTTGACCTACTTTTTCAGTTTCGTGGTTGACTAGAATAAACACATGTAAATATTATCTCACTCTCGAGATCATCCATTAGTGTAGTAATAAAATCCCTTTACATTCTATATATAGGATTCTATATATAGGATTCTATATACACACACATATAAAGAGAAAAAATGTATATATTAGGATTTAATTGACAACAAATATAAAATACTCGTTTAAAATGAATTAGTGTCTCTCTTACTAAATGAAATATATTTACGACATTTTTGTTCAAGATTTTGTGATTTTACTACATTGTGATTTGCTACATGTTTACTCGATTACAGCGAGTAAATTTTGAGATTCTATTCTTTTCTAACTAGTATAAAAACGATTTTCAAATAACTATTATTCTTATCGCTTCTTCCAAAAAAGATTGATAGATACTATTAATACAAAATTTATCTTGATTCAAATATTAACTTGATTTTTTTTAAATACCGCATTCAACCGATCATTTGTTCGGATGCTTAAATCACATTCGTTCTGAATATTGTATTGTATGCTCAAAGTATTCTTTTATTCTAATAATAAGTATCCTAATTATTATGAATCACTCCATAAAATATTTTTGCATTCTTCTGCCTCCATTGCGTATTCAGCAGAATGTAAAAGCTACTTAAGAAAGCTATCTGAGAAAAACGTCGACAACGAAAATGTGTGAAGAGATGATGGTAGATATCCATATCCAAACGGACGTTTGGACGTTACGGTGGACCGCGTCGTTTTGCATTATGAAAGCGAAGCGGTTACCGTAGAACAGCGGGGCAAAAGAAAAATGACGAAAAAATATGGGATGTTCCCAGAGAGGGATGTGAGAATACGATCGTAAAGTTGCTAATCCAAGGGGTGATCGTCCTGCAAAGCTCATCAGAGAAGCGACCACCCTATCGAAAAGCATCGGTTGTAACTGGGAGGGTATTGTTTAGCGTGCACGTGAGAACAATAATAAAACAAGACGAGATTTCGGTTCATTCTATGCGACTACATACGCGTTTGTTGTATCAGTTAATCAAGATCTGGAATGCTTGTCAGACCGTATCATCCTTTTTGTTTCAGGTATCGATGCATGCATCGAGAGATACAGCGGATTGTGTTCCACCTATTTTTCGTAGATGATTGATTTACGAACGCGTCTCACGCAGATTTCTAAAGAAAAATGCTGCGGATAAAACAGCAGCGCGATGGCAACGGAAACGAAGTACATGCATCGTGTATTATTATAGGTAAGTGGTATTAACAATCAAATATTATTCGTGTATTATCAGAGTGCTTGAGTGATTAATATAACTGAAATTAAATTCGTTATAATTGGAAAAAGGGATTTGATGATTAAACGTAGGTGTAATTTGTGTATAATTATTTTAATATACAAGATACAAATTTTTTTACATATAAATTTATTTACAAAAATACTGTAAAAATATTTTTAATTAAATTATATTCTGATTAAATTCTAATTGTTTCTTCAAAGTGAGTAATATGTTTAAATATCACAAATTATTTTATCTCCGCGCACGCGCGATTATTCTTGTATATTCCTAATATAGTAATATGTGGACTTATATCATCAATTCATACGTATACGTCTAGATTATAAATAATTTTGATGAGCACGATATTCATACCGAGACAGTTTTACACAGAATATTACTGACATTCCATCGTTAATATAGCTTAGCTATCTGATCTCTGTCTGGTAAATGTTGATAAGCTGTCGATAAACATTTACGGCTGTTGAATAAAACAGTGACTATATTATCGGATCCCATTCATAAAATGTTTAATGAATTAACTTTAATAATATTAATCAAAACTAGGATAATGAAGTGTATATCCCGTTATATAATCTTGTGATAAAATATTTCCATGCAAATAAGGATATATGATAAATTGAATTCGATCGTAAAAATGTATGACAATTAAATAATAATAATAAATTATAACTGTGACAAGAAATTTATAAAATATGTAATTCACATTAATATATAGCCTTGATACATGTATTCTATGCACATAAAACATATATACAAGAGTTACAAAAAACTTATAACTTTTTTAAATGTAAACAATACGTGCTACGATATCAGATAAACTATATGAATCATAATGTATCACACGTAAAATTTATTTTATGGAGCAACATAATTAAATTTATTATTATTATAAATTATAACTTTGTTTTTTCTGTAAAGCACTCTCGGTTACTCGGTTTCAACATGGATTTAATGCAGAAATTTTAGTGCGTTTATCAATTTTGCAACAGATTTGACCGTTTTCTAGTTTACACAGACACCAGACTTATATAGGTTAATTTTTTATATACTTTATTTACATATTTTTGTTCCCTGCGTATTTTTTATGTACTTTTGAGATAACTGCAAAAAAGGAGTTTTATTTGAACAAACGAAAAAAATACAGTATTTGCGATATAATATGTATTTTATTTTAATCAATAAATTCTCCAATATTTTTTAATGTTGGAAAAAATTCGCGGCATATTCATATACATTTTACATTTTTCCAATTCGAGGGATCATTACAGTCCATGAATGGAATAAACTGTGTTGATGTTTATCATATACAATTTATATTGTTAAATACTTACAAAGTCGCTTTCCGATAATTTCACAGAAATCATACTTATTTCCTTGGAATAATTATAGCGAAAATTAAAATTTGTATTATCTTAAAAATTATATTTTTTAATAAAAAAATCGTATCTTGATTGTGTATAAAATATATTGTATTTGGATGCAACACACAGTTTATCCCCATTCACTGACTGCAATGTTTTCTCGAATTGGAAAAACGTAAAACATACGTGAGTATGCCATGAATTTTCCCACCATTGGAAAATATTGGAGAATTGATTCATTGATCCATTCTGTAGCTTTCTTGCAAGAACTCTTGATTGTAGAAGAAAAATAATTTTTATTAAACTTTAACTCGTCTTTTTACGGTCGCACTAAGATCTTTTTGGCCAATCAATAATCTGCGAAATCACAGTACACAATTAAACATAAGTTGCGCGTCGACACTGTCGCCCTTTATAACGCAACCACAATCACCAACTTAAAATCAATTTGATTTCAAATGTTGGTGTTAATAAGACCCCCCATCCCCTACATATAAATAATTTATTGCGAAAAATATTACCTCAGCCAGGATTCGAACCTAAAATAAGATTAATTTTAAAAAATTCATATATAATATTTTATAATTATAATATTTTATCTGTAATAAAGTCTTTATATATTTTTTTACGTCATCTAATTATTAGCTTGTTTAATATATATTGGTCTTTTTACTCTCTTTTGTTGTTATTATTTATAAGGAGCGTCTTAGATTTTCTAGTAATAATATTTTATATATTTTTTGAAAAATTAATCTTATTCTTATTTTTAATAAAATGCTTAACAATAACTATGTAACTGAGTATAAAGAGCAATTTCGTGAAATATAAAATGATTATAGATAAAAATAAGACTCGTTGAATCGCCTTCTCATGTTCTATTCCCCTTAAGACTATTCTTGCCGATAAGCATATCCCTTCAAGCAATCTCAATTTCCTCAGTATAGTCAGTGGACCAACCGTTTGTTAAAGTGTGTTTGTAGTCTCACAACGTTGCATAATAAATAAATAAACATTCAAAAACTGCTGTTTCGAAAAATATACATTTGCAATGTTTAAATTGTTTTGCATAAATAATCAATGTACACAATTTACCTTTCTACATACTATAACATCTGTGATAATAAAAATGAAATATTCTTTCAATTTATATAAAATTCAATATTTGAGAATTTCTGACGTTACTAAATTTCAAAATCACAAAATTTAAAATCCCAGATTCAATATTATTAACTAACGTATTGTAAAATTTAAAATTTTATTTTTATGCTAATTTTATTTCTATTTATATAAAACTTAGTATGTAAAAATTTTGTTGATTCTAATAAAATCTAGTAAATTTGATATTATTTTCACATAATTTCATATAAAAAGACAATGTATAAAATTATACACACACATACACATACATATATAGTACCTATACGTGTACATTGTAGGAATTGAGTCATCTGATACAATTATATCGCATTTCCACATATATTATTGTTGATGACAAATTGTTTTGAGTACATGTCATTACGGATAAGAAATAGAGACAATCTGAAACAAGTGAGACGCTAATCGATCGCACAGAAAGAAACCCGTAATAAGAATAGACCTAAAAGTGAGAACGAGAAGATAGCGAAAGCTAATTAATTAACTTTTATCTCATTTGCTTATCACATATACATTCGTAGGAAAATTACAAATATTAAATATATTTTATTGTTACGCTCTGAACACTGAGTGTCTGAATTTATAATCTACCTATCATGTCTGGATTATAATACACATATATAAACATACATATATAAAGCTATTTAGATAGATCATTGCAATTTGATTGACAGATTGATTGACAGACATATAACACCAAGGGTTCAATATAGATTTCTAATGTGTCCAAATTTTACACAAAAAAAATTAATTAATCACAAACATTTAATGTGATCAATGAAAATTCGACTATTTAACTTAATGGAAATATCTGTTATTGAGTTATTTCTTTTGGATTTGATTAGCTTCACGATTAATTCAACGTCTCACTTGTGTCCTCAATTATATTGAGGATTAACGGAGTGATTAGCAAACCTCTTGTTTGCCGTATTAGTCTCCGGCTTCAGAAATCTGGCTTAACTTCATCTACTCGATAGCGCGAATTAATTACTAGACTCCATTGCCGAACGCTCGGCCATGCAACAATCACATTACATGCGTTGCTCGAGGTATTGTATAACGAGTCTGTGGTCACTGATAAATTCCTTGTGCAAATTTGCATGCTATCCTTTATTCCGTCAGTCAGATTACGTCGGTCCGATAAATAAGCGATTTATATACCACTTTCCTTTAGGATATACATGCATATGAATATAGGAATGTACGTGTTATTATTTGAGTAAAAGATTGCTTTTGCAAATTTGACTCCTTAAAGTAAATCAATTTTTTAATATTTATTTACTTTCTTTATTTATCTTTCTATAGATAGTGTACATGTTATATGATTGTGTGTTATTATTATATCTTTCCGACTCAAATTACACTGTTTCTTTATAAGCATTATTAACATTTAATTTACGCAGCTAATTGTATATGAGTTTGATAATTTTACAAATATTTATGTATTTTTAAGATTAAGATTAAGAAACGTAAACTTCTTTATCGACGAGATAAAATAATAGGAAAATTGAATCGGTTGCCAACTGTTTTAGGATTAAATTAGGAATATGTTAATGGAACACCCATCCATTCTCATTATCCTGCTGTTCGATAACGTTAATTACAACATGAGTTTACGTAAGCTCTTGTAATGACAATGTTGCGCTTGATCAGAGCTAGTTGAACGATTCTAATATATGTGAAACATGTGCACTAAAATTAACCTAAATGTTAACGCGTGAATGTAAATGAGTACAGGCTGCTCTTGTATCGTTTGTAAATATGTCAAAGTTTAAACATTTAATATTATTCGAGCACAATATCTATCAATTGAGTTCTTAGTTATCTATATATTGAGTACCTTAGTTATCAGAGTACGTATCACAAACTGGATACACGGTTAAATAATAGATTGCAGCTGTTTGTATACGACGAATGCCAATTAATAGCCACAAAATTCGTAATTTTGTTCTCAAAGAAACAAACAATTTTAGATGTAACACAGTTTTACGAAAAGGAATATTATTTCTTTAATTGGGGAAAATTACAGATACATTTTCCTCTAAAGTTTTTTTTTAATATCACAAATCATAATTAGTTATAAAAAAATATTTTTATTATTAATTACTATAATTATAAACTAAGTACTATAATTAATTGATAAGTACTATAATAATATCATTAATTGATAAGTATTATAATAAGTATTATAATAAGTATTATAAGTATTATAAATATATGTTGTAATAATTTTTGCATTATTCTTTAACTTTAGGTGAGATATATATGTTTATTTATTACGATTTTATGTCAACATGTGTCTCTCTGTATATATCTAGATATATAGATATAACATCAGATTATGAAGATACAACATCAGATTATGAAGAAAATGAATCCTGCAATCATAGCATTGTCAGAGTCTAGGCTGACTGATGAAATTGAAGATAGTGAAGTAAACGTGCTATACTATAATTAGATGTGATGCGGAAAATATAGATATACAGGAGAGGCTATTTTATATGTAAGAAACAATATTATATATGAAATAGTATTGGTGAAAAAAATAATATCGAACTGTTGGTGTATTGCGATAGAGATAAAAGAGAAATTGTATAAAGGTGTAATAATGGTATTATATCATTCACCGAGTGCATCGCATGATGATTTTGTAAGGTTTCTTTAAAAAGGATTAAAGGATATAGTTGAAGAGTTAGTAATAAAAGGAGACTGTATGGTAATAGACTTTAATATTATAGATATATTATAGATTTTATGGTTAATTCGTTTTATTCATTTTATTCGTTACGAATAAATTACAAACGATAATGACAAGCTTAGGTATGAAACAGTATGTAAAAAAACCGACGAGAGTTACAGAAGACAGTCAAACAATTATAGATTTATGCTTTGCTAATAATAAGGTAAAAGTACAAGTAATCCACGAGCCTAAAATAACGGATCATGCGTGGTTAAGAATTATATTAAATGCGAGTAAAGTTATAGATAAATACAGAGAATTTAGCGGCAGGAACTATAGTGAATTTAATGTACATGAGTTTAATAGATTAATAGAAGAGATAGAATAGAACAAGGTCAAAAGAAATTAACGAAGAAATTTGTCGACAATATAGTAGATGTGTTGGATAGTACAGCACCTAAGAAAAAATTTAGAATTCCAAAAGCATGGGAAGGGAAAAAGTGATTTTCAAATAATATAAAAGTAGCAGCAGCTAGGAGAGATGAAGCATATAATATGTTCGATGATACGCAGCAAAATTGGATACAATTCAAAAGTGAAAGGAATATAGTAGTCAAATTAATTAAAGAAAAGAAGAAAAAATATTATGAAAACATGATAGATTGTAATAAGAATGACCCGAACAAAAAGGTGGAAAACTTTAAAAGAAATAATTAGAGGTAAACCAATACATACGAGAGAAATAGAGAATATAGATTTTGAAATATTAGGAGACGTGAGCGCGCGCGCGCGCGCGAGTGCAATATAGCTGATAAATTTAATATGTATTGTATACAAAGTATTAATAATATTGTAAAATCTATAGATAGCCTAGAAAAAGAAAAGAAGTGTAGGTCCGAGCGGAAGTCCGGGGAGTAGAAAAAATATTTAAATGTTATTGAAAATAATAGCAATATAGAAAATTTTGAAATGATTAAAATAGAGGACTTAGAGGAAATTATTACGGGATTGCCAAATAAAAAAGGTACGAAAGAGAGAATAATTAGTGACATACTTAAAGTAGCATCTTACGAAGTAAAGAAGGAATTTGTCAATTTAATAAACAATTCTTTGAGAGAAGGTTGTTTCCCAGAAAGTTGGAAAATATCGACAATACCGATACCAAAAATGGGAAAGACAAAAAAAGCAAGTAAATATAGGCCTATTAATGTGCTACCAAATTTTGAAAAAGTATTAGTAATAAAAATAGAATTAGTAGTAAAAAAACAAATTGAAATGTACTTTGAATCTAATAATATCATAACGGAACATCAATCGGGCTTTAGAAAACAATATTCATGTGAAACGGCGATTTAAACTGTTATCGACGAATGGAAATTGATAGTTAGTGAGAGAAAAATGGTAAGAGTAATTTTTATGGACCTTAAACGGGCGTTTGAAACAATTGATAGAGAAAGATTAATAAAGAAGTTATGTCAATATGGAATTAGAGGAATGGTATTAAAATGATTAAAATCATATTTAAATAATAGAACACAACAGGTCCGTGTCAATAATAAGTGGTCAAAATTAATTGCCACCAAATATGGAGTGCCGCAAAGTCTGTGTTAGGGCTTCTGTTATTTATTCTATATATGAACAATATAAATAATTAAGATCTGTCCGGAAGGGTGTAACATAAAAATGTTTGCAGACAATACATTAATATATATAACTGAAGTAAGTAGTGCGGAGATAGAAAATAAAATGAATATGGCATTTAGGACAGCAGAAAAATGGATGAATGTAAATAAGTTGAAAATAAATGCTGGAAAAACGAAATATATGATTGTTAGAAGTATTAGGAAGGAACTGAAAAGAGATATTGCATTGAAATGTTTGGATGGAACTGAGATAGAGCGAGTAGAAATAATGAAATACTTAGATATAATTATTGATGATAGACTTCTATTTAAAGATTACTGTGATTATATATTGAAAAAAATAGGAAAAAAAATAAGTTTTTTAAATAGAATAGGTAACTTTATATCGATGTATACCAGATGTACTGTATATAAATCAATTATAACACTTTATTTTAAATATTGCGCAACGTTGTTAATAGATATGGGGGAAACACAGTTATATAAATTGCAGATAGCGCAAAATCGAGCCATGAGAGTTATATTGCAATGTAATACCAAAATGGAACATATGTTACAAAATTTGCAATTCATGTCCATAAAACAGAGGTTATGTTATAATGTGTGCATATTTATAGTTTAAGATTTTGAAAAATATGTTACCAAATCAATTAAGGAGTAAGATAGTAATAGTAGGAAATGAGAGCGAAAGACAAACGTGACAAGCCGGAGATATTGCAATACAATTTCGGAAAACAAGAAGTGCGCAAAAAAGTATGTTTTACGAAAGAGCGAAAATGTATAATGCCTTACCAACTGAAATAAAAGCATGTGAAAGAATTGAATTATTTAAGCGTAGGTTAAAAGAATATATCTATTATAATGTAATTTAAATTTAATTTACTGTATTACAAATAGCTGAGAAAGCTAATAAAGATCAATCAATCAATTTATCTATCTATAGATATTCAATACCTGTGGTTATGCTAATTTATGTCAAAAAAATTTTTATATAAAGAGGTATTCAGTATTCGTGCTTTTTTATTATTTAATTATTGTGCGTTAAACTTTTGTTCAAAACTATTTCAAATATTGATATAGCATATACACAGTTTAATTAGTTCATAAACGAATGACAAGATGGATAATACTATGTCAACAGGTACAAAATTGTTGTAAGGTTATAAGGTTGTTTTAAGATCGTTTTACATTGAACGCAAACAATGTTACTTCCGGTCGCAATGTCGTCGCAAACAGCAAACACAAGGTTTAACCAAATCTGAAATTTGCGTGTCTGCGATTTGCAACAGTCAAAACGCGTCGAGCTCTATTTCAAATCTCTTGGATGTCGCAATAATTCTTTTCCCTGATTGGCTGTGATTTATGACTGCAAAGTAGAAGTTCAAATCGCAAGATTCTTACGATTTGCGATAATGTGGATGTGTGATCGATTGCTTGCGATCAATATAGAACAAACATGCAACAGAATTTTCCATGATAAAGGGTTGTTCAGAAGTAAAAGTAAGAGTATTGTTGAACATACATAAAGAGAACATAAGTAATCACCCACTAATTCGTCCACTAGCTAATATAATGGTAATATGAAATGTAATATTACCATTTTTACAAATTTTGAAATTTATTGTTGTGTGTCTTTAGCATGAATAATATAACAAGTTCTTTAATAAATTAGAAGAATTCTTTTAACTTCTACGATCTATTTTTCTTATATGTACATACAGTGCAACGTTACATAAAATGTAACGATAATAAGTTAATTCTGGAAAAAATTCTGAAACTGCATTAGTTTATAAATTATAATAGTAAATTTGCGAATATCACGTTACATTATTATTCATTGTGCAAGTGCCATAAAACATATAAATATATCTATTTATTTTTTTAATATTTTAACAAAAAATCTTTCTTAATTTGAATAAAAGTTATAAAGACAAATATTATTTATGTAAAATATAAAAACACACATTTTGGCGACACAAATTTAATAAATTATTTTAATTAATAATTTGGTTTTGCTAACGTTTAATCGTAACTAAAACATTGTCATATGGATAATAAGGACAAATAAGATAAATAACAATTAAATGCGTATAGATTAATATTAATATAAATTAGTGTATTACTGAAAGAACAAAAGTTATATGTACATATAATAATGTTTATTTTATATAAATAAACATCAATAAATATGAGATAAATAATATCTTCGATATTTATTAACAAAAAATAAAAAACATAATAAATTTCATAGAAACAAAATCAATAAAGTAAAATTTTTTAGTGAAATAATAATTAGATTACAAAGTCTGGCTGGAATGTTCGGCGCCATCATGTATAATATAATAATAACGCGATGCGTGCATTATCTCTTCTAGAAAGTAAAGTACTACTCTCACTTGGAGGTATTCGATCATGGAGTTATATAATAATTATAAGGAAAGTAAGGGAAACCGAAGGAGTCGAAATTCGATTTCAAGAAGATAATGCGTTTGTGTTTGCTTGCTTCACTGTCACTTCAGTTTCAAATGGATGGCAAATACCATGGCAGAGCATGGAAGTTGACAGAGTTTTATCGCACATTGAAAGTCGTTAAATAAAGGGGCGGGTTGTACTCAAAATTAATTAAACATGCAACACGATAATTATGAGGGACTTACGTCAAAGTACACTAAAAAAGAAAAAATAAACGCACATCACCAATAAAAGTATATTTCATCGAATCGAACAAATATATCTTCACAATCAAACGCTATATCATTAATAAAACAATCAAATCCATTTTAATTAGTATTTTAAAAATTAATTATAAATGTGGTATTTTATACCTCATATTTTACAATCGGCTTTTAGTTAAAAATTCCCCATATACGAGAGTAATTAATGAGACTCACGCTTGGTTGAAAATAATGATTGCACTCGTTATATTTTACGCATTTTTCTCTTTATATTTATCTGCTTAACTAAAACTTTATACAATAGAATTGAATTCAGGTGAATAATTTGATTCGCTTGCATCTTTCGATTACAACGTGTGCATTGTAACGTATGCACGTAAGGATTAATGATGATAATTATTTAATGAATTAATGATGTAACGAATCAACACATAAAATTATACACATGCGGATATGACAGATATGATAACAGATATGATAAGTAGTAGTAGTAGTAGTAGTAGTAGTAGTAGTAGTAGTAGTAGTAGTAAATAGTAGTAGTAGTAGTAGTAGTAGTAGTAGTAGTAATAGTAGTAGTAGTAGTAATATCGGGGTGAGTCAACCCAAGTATCTATAATAGTATATATAATAGAAAGTATATATAATAGAGTCAACCCAAGTATATATAATAGAAAGTACTAGAGAAAGTCTAGAACATATTTGTTTCTCTCTACTCCCCCCCCCCCCGCTGACAAAGAAGCTGTCTACAGCCTCTTTACTCCCTGCAAACAAGGAGATTGTAGAGTTGTGCAAGATTTTCTCGTGAATTTGCTCTTTTCCCACCGGGAGATGACAACCGAGAAAAGAACACTCCAACGATTTCTTGGCCAAATTTGAACCTGGATTTTCGATTTATTAGAACAGCGCATATCTCATTATGCCACGGTTACTACTTTACATAATAAAGTAACTCACAATCTTTCCAAAGCAGCTTTCACCTTTCTGATCACTCTTAATTAAAACAGCATGCACGTGCACATACTCGTCCAATAGGAGATTATTAAAAATTTGCTCAGTTAAAATGTATGCAATTACAGCATCCATAAAAAGCGGCAAAACTATGAGACTATAGCAAAATAAAAGCGAACAAGAATGCACTTAGGGACACTTTCGTCACGTTAATACGATAAAATACGCGCAATACGATGAAAAAATGTAACCTTTCACGGCTGCCTAAATTTTGTCATTGTACAAATAAACCTAGATTTTAATCAATTTGAACCAACATAATTAAATCTGATTATTTGACACGAAATTTTATAATAACAAGTTCTAAAAATAATTACAATTTATATAGTATTATACATTTGTATTGTATATTATTTACCTATGTATATTATATATTTCTACCCTTGAAGAACAAGTGCGACATTTTTTCTACACACAATTTGTATTTTGATATAAATTATTGTTGGATATAATCAAAGTACAGGGTCTGAAAATCTGTGAAAACACAAAAACAGAATTCTTGGCAAGAAACAAAACACAAATTCTCCCAGAGTCTTCCTAGAAATCCTGGTATCCCACTTTAATCGTTCAGTTCTTTCCAAAAACACTACAAAGGAATGCGAATATTGGTGAACGTGATATCGTGCAATCGATACGCGAAATTCCGAATCCAGCATTCCCCGAGGTGCATGCATATACGTCACACATATGTGGTGAATGTCAAAAACTGCTACGTGTAGATTTCTCTCGTCCAACAGAAAAGAGCATATCGGCCACTGCGTGGCGATTCATAATCGGTGCACGCGAATCGATAACAGTTTCACAGCTTTGACAGAAATCTTTCATGAATTCCTTCCTCCCCTCCTTCTTCCCTTCACCACAGCTAGAAGCTTTCAACAATACGGATCTTTGACTTCGTTAAAACCGTAAAACATCTAGCTAGATTAATTTCTGCGGAAACATGAAGCGTTCATTTAAGACTGTGTTATATCACATCGCGCAAATGTTCGTTGAAGAACAATTCAGGATGACCTTTTCTACAGTTTTGTACTCGATACGTTGCTTGAGATGAGTTTTCATATTGATTGCGGCACAGAATGATTGATTCTCTCAAATACAGCTCAAGGTCACAGCACGCGGATGAATGTGAGGGAATACTGTGTGCGGTCTGAAGAGTGGAAGGCTCTGGCAGTTCAATGCTGTTAACGGCGATGATAATAACGGAGTAGCGAATACACGATCAAGATAATTGTTTGACTTCTCGCCAGTCACAAATATGACGATGAAATTTTATTAGATCGAGAAACAGCTTTCATTTCTCGACCGTCTGTACTCTGGATAAAAGGGTATTTCATAATCAGCGAAACTCCGCAATCCAATTTTACCAACGCTAACAATGAGTTAAAATTTATTATCTTGTTTTTGCGACGGAGAAATATCATTACTATGATATTTATACAGGTGTCATGCGAGACATAAACGTGTCCCTTAAAATATAGTATAATGTTTAATAAAATAAATGATAAAAAAACAAATTAGAGAAAAGAGAAGAAAAGAGAGAGAGAGAAAAAAAGAAATTTCTGAATCTAGAATAAAGTAAATCAAATACGATTTGTCTCGAATAAATATGTGGAAAATAGAGTAATTATTTCACTAGATCTTTGATAGCGCATAAATATCTTGTTAAATAGTATATTTGTTCACAAATAATTAGAAGCAAGTTACGATTATCATTAACAGATTATCGTTAGCGGAGGCTAATGATAATCCATCATTAAATATAAGTTATACTTACGCAGTTATATGAAATAATTACTATAAATCTGATTTCTGCACAATGCACATTAATGCATTTTGATATACTTTTTTTAGTTTCACAAAAGTGTGTATTAATTATTATAGTTAATTCCAATTATATTATCATCAAAAAGAAGAATACATTTGAACAAGACCGCGTGGTGAATATCTAATCTGTATCAAATTACTAGAACCTTACCTGAAATAATGAGAACAAAAAAATAAATCGCTTATTTTATGTAAATATCACGGCCAACGATGTTCACATTATCTTGTGAAAAAATTTTTATGTTGAAAATGTATCCCTTTATTTTGTGCAGCACGCATTGCTATTTTTTCTTTACATTTATCTATGCAAGTCAATATAAATTGATATTTTTTTCTTTTACGAATGTTTTAATTTTGCACCCTATCATAACAAACTCTATTTTAAACTGCGAACAGCTGAACCTGAAACAATTTTTAACATTGTCCTGGTTTTGTTGAACAATAACAGTTTCAATTAAAATACCGTTATTATAGCGTTATAGCGACGTTAATCATAAATTGGCTGTTTTTTAGGAAAAAGAAACAAAGCGACTACATTTTATTGTTTCGAATTAAACAGTAGATCTCTGTAAGAGACAGGGGATGCGTTTCATGGGTCCATGTTACGAATCACATAAATTATTATATGGAATATGTATGAATATAAAAACACATATTTGTAAAAAATGTAAGGATTTATTATAAGAAATGTAAAATAAATATTAAAATTATAACAGTAAAATTTTTTTTATTTTAAAATAATGTTTATTTTACTTTTAAAACAAACAATTATTAAAATTTTATATATTTTTTATATATACATATATATATATATATTTATATAATGCGTAGATTTATTTTATGTGTATATATATATATATATATATATATATATATATATATATACACACATAAAATAAATCTACGCATTATTCATATTTTGTAACGATTTGATTATTAAACAAATAAGTAGATTAATGTTATAATCATTATTCTCGTAAATATTCAGTAAAAGGAAAAAAAGAACAGAAATCGCCCCTGCATACACATTCTAATGGATTACAATTCCGCGTTTTAATTTTGCAAAATATGCATCAGTAAAAACATGCAGTGGAATACCCGCCGAAAAATTCACGAAAAGCTCGGATGTGGTGATATCGAGTCGCAATTGAAAGTGTTGATTGTTAATGTGTTAGCGTTAATATGTCGCAACACTCGTGGCTCACGGCTCATCGGAATAAAAATACATGTTGGCATCGCGATGGCAACGCGAAGTGTTTATGTTGGATCTAATGTTCCAGCATCCGTACGCTGGTACACATTTCGTACTCATTTGCGAAGAATGCGGTATGCGTGCGTGTTAAGAAAATACGGAAGAAAACACGTGGGTTACAGATTGACAAGCACGCGACTCTGTTTTCAGACTTCTCGTTTGCCGCTCAACGAGGCAAGGTAATAATGATAACAACGCGAGGCGAATAATATACTAGATCAAGATCCGAGTAGTTGATTTTGCGGCTAAGTAACACGAAGAGCCTCGGTTTTCGTGGATTATTGGGAGCTATGCGCAAGCACGCGCGTTCCATCACGTTGGCTTAAACGCGCAAGGAGAGAGACGATTGTCGATTACGTATTATGCTAATGTATTATGCTTAATGAAATACAGCCCTTTAACTCTCGCCGCACAAACGTATTAAGAAAATAGTAGAAAATACATATAAATATATATATATATATATATATCCATTTTAATTCGCGCTATATACATAGTTCGGTAGCACTTCATGCAAGTTTGAATTATGCAAATTTCATCATGCAAATTTATATTATGCAAATCTCAAAAACAACGTGATGTAAAAAAAAGCGTCGATAATGCCTCATTTCATGCGCAAAGCGTGACGAGATAATGCAAATCCGGCAAAACTCAAAGAAGCTGGTCTATCAACCAGCTTTATAATTATTTTCGTAAGGAAACAGTGACAGAGAAGCTTAAGGAATTTTTGTAACATTTAGCTATTTTTTTTACGACACTTTTATCATTCTTTATTAAAAATAAAACATTTTTTCTATAATAAAAAAAGTTCAATATAAATGTAAATTTAAACAGCAAATATTATTTTTAATCGAACGCATTGATGTATCTCATACTTAGAAGATTCATATCAAATGTGTGGAATATTTTGGAATACATTAATCCTCTCGTTTATATTCATTACTGTTCCTCCTACACACTTTATTGCTTTCTCCTTGACTGAACGTAGTTTAGCTCGCACACGTGAATTCGATCGTACTTTTGTAGGTTTCAGGAAAAAAAAATTGTATACTATTAGTCCTATTTCATTAAATTTATGTTGCTAGTAATAAAGACAAGACACGAAGAGTTTTATAGATAAAATTTTATTACGGCATTTTATCGCATAATAATCGTGAAGAAATCTATTTGTATGATATACGTAAAAGATTATGAAATCAAATTTAAGCAAAGAAGTTTTCTGTCTCTTATTAATATCTGGAACGCCTGGAGCGTCTCGATAATAATATTGTCAACACAATTATCTTTTGTATTATCAATCTCAGCAATATAAACGTAAAATCGCGCATGACTCTTTGAGTGCTTCAATTCCGGTAAATTCAATTCCTTTTTATACATTTAATTATGTTAGAATAAGGATGTTCTTCAATATTCAATCATTCTTTGTTATATGTGATACAAATTCGATGTGTATTCAGTATCATGCTTGTTTATTTCTTTATGTTCTCTTTCATATAAATAGACTCTCTCATTTTATTTTAAGTACAAAAGAATTATTTAGATACATATTCAATAATTCATTAGATGATAATGGAAATATTAAAACGTGCTATATGTCTTGATAAAGAAATAATTTTATATAATAATAACGTATAATAATTTTTTTGTGTGTGTGTGTGTGTGTGTGTGTGCGCGTGTGCGCGCGCGCACGCGTGTTTGGAATAGAATTGAATAATTGGAACTGCGTTATATAAATGCATAAAAAGTATAAATCGGAGTTTACTTTTTTGGTGTAATTGAGAAAATTTTTATTGATAATTTGTTACAAATTATTGTTTGTCATAAAGATTTGACGAAATATTATTAAAAGTACCTTTCTGTTTTTAATGACTTATTTTTTCATTTTTCTTTATCTATATTTATTTTTTAGTTGTACTACATTTACATCTATATTGACAATATATAAAATGTCATCTCTAGCATTATATAATAAGAATTTTGTGTTTCTTATTAAAAACTGTATTAATGAAAAAGATTTGCGATTCAGTAATAAATTACCTATTAACGAAAATTAACATATTATGCTTTTACCACATTACTTTTGACAAGTACAGCTGTCAGGCACGCTGTTCATTTAAAATTTAGTACCTGCCGTTCAAAATTGTATTTTATATTAACGTGGAAACAATTAAAATGCAATATAATTTATTACCAGAACAACTTACGATGACTAACCGGAATAAAAAAGCATCGCCTTTTAAATTGATAACACAGCTCCTCATTTTCCTTCGCTGTTGTCAATTAATTACAACGTTGTATGAACGTATGTATGAGCAATTTCAATTGAATAGAACATTGGGACCCAATTATCTCGATGCGTGCAGTAACATACAGCTATGCGCACGGTAGGCGTACGGAATTGATCAGCATAATGATGTTAATAGTGTGTTTTAATTACGATGCCAATGAGAACAATTAAATCGTATTATAACGTTTATAATAATGTTTGTATTATTTATAACAAAATAATTTAAAGTAAATAAAAAAGAAAAATTTAAATAAATAAAACTTTTTACGTTTTAAATCTACCTATATACATTGCGATATATCATATTACTATTAATAATAATCATGCGTTATATTTTACACTATGTGAGATATAATCTGTTTTGGGGTTTATGTTGTCTTTTCGTAGTCCGTGGTTATTTGTTTCCCAAGCTTGAATAAATTGCTCCTTCTTAACGTACTTGAGTAGGGTTAACAAAACATGTCAGTATATGCAGTATATGCGTGACAGAACATGTTATGCCAGAACCGTTGTACAGCAAATTGGAGGATGATGCATCATCCATAAACCCATGCGGGTAATATGCAAATATTAGCCTAATGCTTAGCAGTGTAATGGTTCAATAATTAGCATTCAGAGTTGTGCATCTCTGACAGAAACCAACAATATAGGCGCTACAGCACTTAATGATCACAACTGAACGACCCTCGAAAGAGATTGTGTTGACTGTACCATCGTAATAGGATATATTTATAGCATCTCTCTAACGAAGCGATTGACATTTTCTGACTCGTCGGCAAATATTTATTGACGCAAGATATAATGATAAAAAATCAATTAACACAATTTTTCTGTGTTATCTACGTAGCATAAGAAATTACCAATTAAAACGATCAAACTGCTACCTTTAGCAATTTGATACATTCATATGTTGCTAAAAAAATTTCGACAGAAACTTAAATTATGCCACTCGATAACTGATTTTATTAGATTGTTTTTATTTGCTTCATAGCCGTTGTAACTGCACGAATTGTAAATTACACAACATTTAAGACAGGTTTAATAAATATGATTGTTGTCATGAAGTTAGTTTCCGGAGTATGTTTCTACAAACAATTTGACATTTTACACGTTTTGAAAAATTGCTCCAGATTTTGTTATAGAACTAATGTTTGCTAATGTTCGATAAATGAAAAATATTGGTCTTATGCGTGTGGAATATGTTAAAATAGTGACATATGCTAAAATAGTGATAACATTGACTAAAAGAGGCAGGGAAAGGCCTAATTTAGACTCATAATTGCCTAAATTGAGAAAAAAACTATAAATATAAATACTGTAAATATAATAACAAATATAATAAATACATATAAATACAATAATAAAATAATAAAAAAATAATTAAATAAGTATTTTTGATGTAAAAAACATTTTTAATACAACACTTGTATTAGGCCTTCAACACATTTCCTTATTGGAAAAAATATTACATTGTTAAATTTGCTGTTATTTTTAATCTATGTAGTCGTTACTCCTACTAAGGTAAAAGGTCAAATTTTACTCAATTTTAGTTATTTTTAATTTCTGGGTTACTACTGCTTCTAGTAGAAGGCGCAGTGGCGACTACGGGTAATTAATACAACAATAATACAACAATATAATGAACATATTTTTGCAACATGATTAAAAAGTCTATTTGCAGTCAGTATACAAGTAAAATACCAAATGTGAATAAAATACACGCACACAATTCTAGAAATTTATTACAACTTTCTATCTTCTTTTCTTTTTCGATGGAACGTTGAAAATTCATGTGGAATTGCATAATAATTCCACAGAAAATGCGTGGGCGAAAGAAGGGTATCTCCCTTTCCAACAAATTAACATAAGTCAAATCTAATTTTACAAATTCTACAATTATAATTTTAAATTAAAAATTAATTTAGGTTAGGTTAATTTTTTAGGTGGAGGTGCAGCCGTGCCAACGTGTTTTCTATGGAATCATTATACAAATCAGTATTTTATTAACAACAGATTAATGTCGTCTAGATTACTTTTACTAGTAAGAACTCGAAATTAACGCTAACACTGATGAAGACTTAGTATTTTTAAGCTTAGTAAATTGTAATACAACGAATTTTTCAAATTTATTTACGGTAATATATCAAAGAATAAAATTTTAAAATATTTAACTTTTATAGATTTATAGTAAAATATATGTAAATATATGAATAAACATTATTAAATTCTTTAACCTGTAAACAATTTTTCATTATTTTGACATGAATAATATGTAATGTGTATACATTATTTTAATGCAAATAAAATATATTCCAAGTAATCCTCAAATTATTTACATGAAATTGAAATCCAATAACGCAATCTATAAATGTGCAATTATACTGTTATTCTATCGAACGGAAATTATTTATTGAAAACAATGTAAATTTATTATATTCTGTAATTTGTTATATTCTTCTAAAAAAAGACTTCATAAAATCCACAGGTAAAATATGTTCAAATTTTGTTTATTAAAGTTATTTTAAATTTCTTATTAAATTTCTAAAATTTCTAATTACGCTGAGAAGTTTCTTAAGATGTCTTCTTATAAACTGTCTTAATCTTAGGGGCAACTTTACGCCAACTTTAATTAATCAGAGTTTAGCCACACAAAGAAAATATAATGAAATTTTTTATTCTATCACAGAGAAAGCTTCACAAACAAACAATATTTACAATTAGATTATAGTGCCCTCACGCGAATAAAAAAGTGCAGTTGCATCTCTCGGTTGTATCTCTCTATAAAGCGTTTCGTAGAACTTTACTCGTAACCTTTTAAATAATTGACATGAGTATTCCTCAAAGGAATGTTTAAGCTGTACGTGCCTGTGTTTCTGTTGAACGCACATTTACTCGACGGCGAAACAGAAATTGAGAGAAATGTAGCAGCGAAACTAATAGACGGGCTCCTTCTCTGTCGACTAGTGTGAAGCATGGCGTAAAGTCAGTCAGTGCGGCTTCAAAGTGTTAACACGGAGCCTCACTTTATTAGCTGGTAGTTAATTCCATCCACGACTTCGTCCCGCGAAGCGGTTCGATACTGATGTCATTACGCCGTTCGTAAGTGGGGCTGAGCGAATATTGCACAAATGTAGGAAATTATTTCCCGGAATAACGCGGAAGTGGAGAAAGCAACCTTTAATCATTATGCACCGATGACACACAAGTCAATACAATTTTTCACCTTATTCCGCTACGTTTCATCTTAAAAATTTAAGTTGACACACTTGGCCGTTTATTTGTGTTTTTAGTTTCTTTTTTTCATTAACTTGACTGTGTACATGAAATATTTCATGTACATTTTCATGTCTACTTTGTTATGCTCAGTTTAATGCAAATACATAAATAGTGATGTATTTAAAGTAAAGTTAACATAAAAAGTGATATATGTAAAGTTTCTCTAAGTATAATATATTAAGTAAATTTAAAAATTGTTTTTACGCTGTAGTATAATTATTTTTATGACTTGAAGAGTTTATCAAATAATTAGAATACTATGTATAACAAAATCGCATCGTTAAACTGCAGCAAGCTATATGAACTTTTCTCATGAACCAAATCGAGATAGCGTTAGTTAATCTCTCTCTTTTCTCTCTCTCTCTCTCATGTAATGTTTATTAGTATAAAATATTAATTAGGTAACTCAATTTCAAGATGTGCTAATTATATATTATATACCTCTAATATGCATAGTTTGCATAGATCAAAGTAACTTATTAAAAATTTATAAAGATAGAAGTTATATGTAAGTTTTTTCAATATGTAATAGAGTAAAATCACAATCTACAAAAATGACAAATTCAATCATGCCGTTGAGATTATCTACTATGTCTATTATATCAAGAATAATGTAAAATTGCATAACATTAATGTGTCTTGTTAATAATTTTTGTTTCACATCGATGGATTGTCGAGCAATCTTATTTATTTTTTATTAAATTTTAGATTAGTTACTGTATTAGATTACTGCATTAGATTCTATAAATTAGTGATTAAAGCATGATTATTAAACTTTCTGTTGTAGGAGTCAATACTGTAAAGTCTCGAGCTCTATTCAGCGGGAGTCTGAATTGTGTACGATAGAGGCAAACGCGTCTGCATTAGTAGAAACCGCAGTCACGCAAGGAGTAGGATGAGAATTTAATCATAATCTCAGGATTATGTCAATCCGGTAGACAAACCCTGATAATATGAGCATGCATGTATATAAGGATCAACCTTGAAATCATGTAATTACGCAAGTGAGTAATCCATCTATTTTTCCTTTCAAACGAGAGGGTATCGTTTCATACATGATGTTAGACCGATATCACGTAATACGATAAGAAAACAGGGAGTTTTATAAAATGATAGTCATTAAACAGAATACATCGTCCTTGTAAAGGCCTTGTTAAATGAACAAAAGAAAAAAAAGAAAACGAGTTCGAGCAAAATCTTTCTCTTTTTGGAAAGAACAAAGGGATCGTTTTTAATCTCATCGAGTAATCAATATTTATAAACAATGTCGTGAAATTTGTTACAATTTATTACATATTCCCTATTTTACCGATTACATCGACTACATAAATTGCACCATATGTCAAAACGTTGAAATGTTTTGTATAGCAATAATCTTTTGTGGAAACTTCAAAAATACAGAAACTCGACGATTACAGAACGACGGAAATTGTATTTTACGTTATTTCTTCCCGAAGAAAGAAACTTTCTCTATGTCGGCTATACGATTAAGTCGACAGCATACTCCAGAAACAGCCAAAGTCATGAATATGTAAACGTCCTGTAATAATATAGTATTTCGAGTGTGCTGAACGCGAAAAAGCCAATGCTTTTCGAAGGCAAAGTAGCTCGAAAGCGATCTTACGAGATTTATATGGCTATACTTCAGCTATACTTTTCCACTTTTCCGAATTCGAGCTAGGACTTTGCTGTTATTACAACGATCGATCGGATAACTCTGTGTATAGCTACAGTTGACTTAAGGGATGTTGCAGCTCTTGGAACGAATGAGCTTTGCTATTTGGAACTCGTATTTGGCGAATTACCTTGATGATTTATGCCACTCGTCACGACGCTGTGAATGCATCATGAAATGCCTTTTGAGATGCTACATATGTTTCGTACACACAGAAAAATACATTCTATTTGCAAGTAACTATTACTTGTTCTAAGTATTTAGTAAGTTTGTATATCCGCAAGTCTATCGTAAACTTATTATAAGCATCATATTTACTTAAAACATACTCTGGATCTGAGCAAGTTTAGTGGTTCAAACAAGAATATTCAATTAATACAAATATTCAGTTTGCTTACTGCATAGAGTCTACAGAAGAAAAGCATATACTTTAATAAAGATATCATACTTTCTTGAGAAAAGTTTATCCGCTATTTCAATGAAATATAAATTTTACTCATCAAGAATAATCGTATACTTCGAAAAAGAGATGATATTCTTAGTGCTGTAGTATTTAATGTTCAAAAGAAGTAATTCATTTATTTAAAGCAAGAATGTTATAAATTCTTCATTTCATTCAAATAAATACTAATGTTAAAGTATATATTTCTTTACTTCGCATAAGCATTTGATATGTTCGATTAGAATAAAATTTCTATAAACACAAGTAAAATTAATTCTTATTGTAAATGTTCCATTTTCTTGTGACAAACAGCTAAACTGTTTGAAACAAGATAATGAATGAGTTCTCTTAAGGGGTTAAACCACTGTAGAGCAAAAAAAAATAGGCATATTTCGGGAATTTTTTTAACGCCATAAAGGGATCAATCGAACTTCTGTAAAATGGCTTTTACCATACTATTAATGAATTACAAAAAAATTATTTTTTCCTATTAATTCATTAGTAGTATGGTAAAACCCATTTTACAGAATTTTGATTGTTCCCTTTATTGCGTTAAAAAAAATTCTGGAAATATGCCTATTTTTTCTTGCTCTACAGTGGTCTAACCCCTTAAGTGCATTAATAATAATATTAAATACATTTGCTTGCTATATTGTGACACTTGCTCATAAGAACAAGCGTCATAATATATTTATCTTAAAATAATATAGTATTTGAGTACTAATTATTTTGAAGAATACAGATGTAAAAAAATTACAATCGGGTTTTATTAATAAAAACGAAAGATCTGAGAAAATATTTATTTATTTTCACTTGTTCCAAAAGTATGTTACATAAAATATGTGAAAATATAATTCAACACAATTATTAATTTTTAAAATAAAGACATTAATATTAATATGAAGATGTGATGTTTTTTTTGGCTCCGTAAATTACAAATTAAGAATACACACATAAGCCTTTCTGTGAGCCAAATTCGTAATTAAATACAATGGTAGAATTAAATATGGTGCACCATATTTAATTCTACCATTGTATTTAATTACGAATTTGGCTCACAGAAAGGCTTATGTGTGTATTCTTAATTAATATTAATGTTAATTAATAATCTTTCCAAACATTTCAAGTGATTCTCTACGTAAGGTAAACAATAAATATAAATATTTTATACATAGTAGGAAAGATACAAAAAAATACTTAATTGAAAATGTAACTAAACAAACTATTCTACTAAATGAGATCATTAAACAAGGAAGACACACATATCACAAATCTTTATTTATGTTGAGGCTGATTCCCCCTGTTATAGGCATCTAAAGTAGCCGCAATGAATAACTCGAAAACAATTTAAAAAAAAAACTACTAAAAGAAAAAAAATAATGTTATATCCCCTTCAAACCAAATAACTTTTGTTTAGAACTTTTTTCTTTCAAAAATGTGTTGTTTTCGAGTTATGCAGATAGTCTGTTTTCCTTTATGTGTGTGTGGACGCGCGCGCGCGTGTACATATAAGTATATATTAAAATTATTCCCGCTACTGTCTATATCTATATAGACAGCCAAAAAATTGAACTTAATATTTTGGAAGAGAAATCATCATCTGACCTGTATTTATTACATGTAAACGAAGTGGAAGAACATAAATCATTTCACTTATATGAAACATAACATTCTCTTTTTTATCATTCATTACTTCATAAGCATGAAAGTGTTCATTATAATTTAATGTAGTAAATCGTTCACAATAAAGATAACAGCTATTATTAGATTCTTTCTTCAGAACATATTTTATTCTACAAAATTGTGGTAAAGTATCATTATTTATCATTCTAATTACAGAAGATGGTTTGTAGCAAATACCATTTTTTTCGTAATATGTAGTTGATAAAAAATCGTCAAATGCCTCGGTGCTCGTTTCATTTCTTAATTTTTCTGTGTTTATATGACCCCATCGAATACAATCGGAAAATCCTCTCTCATTCAAATATCGAAAAGTAGAACTCAGCTGAATTCGATTAAGAAGTGTAAAGGGTAAATTTACGCGACTCTTACAATTGTGAGCATTTAATTTTAAATTGTTATGTTTTGCTTCAAATCTCATAGATGATAAGTAATGAGGAGGTCCAATTTGTTCAATAATGCGAGGATAATGTGTTAAAAAATGGTGTTTAGGTTTAAGATCACCAAAAAGTGATATATATAATTTGTTATGTTCAGAAATATAAAGACTTAGTTGTTTAATTGCTGTTTTAGGTATACATAGACTGGAAACAATTTCTGTTATTTTTAAAGCTAACAAGTACAATTCCCAAGTTTCATTGCCTTGTGGAATTATATCACCGACTATAAAACGAAAATTATTTATTAATGCATTCATCTCAGCAGCTGAACAAATTATATTTCCATTTTTTAAATGATTTTCCTTAATGGCTGGAGGTATGTTCTTTTCATGTGGATCATATAAATTGTATTTAATTTTGAAATTAAGAGTTTCTATTGTAAAATATTTTAAAGATATTAATTTTGATATTATTTTTGCCATATCATATCTTAAAACACCTTCGTATAAATCGTGCATAATATCTATACATTGATTTTCATAAATGTGATAATAATTCAAGTCATTAAAAATACATCTCTCTTTTATTCCGAAATGTTGGTTTTGCAAATGATGAATATATTGATCTTTTAATCTTAGCAGATTTAATTGTTCTGTAGTTAGTGTTTTTGTTATATTTTTATTTGCCAAGCAAAATCTGCAATAATAATTGGAAGAGAAACTTTCGGTCAATCCAAGTATTGAATGCACTCCTAAATTATCGCCCAATACAAAGCACAATGCAAAATATATTTGTCTCTTGTCATTTTCTATATATAAACCATCTTTCTCCAGAAGTTTTAATTCATCAATCACATGCTTTAAAACACTAACATTTCCATAATGATATCTGTCTGAACTATAAAATAATGTAGAGATAAATATATTTTCTAAGCGACTACTATATTGTGGTGGAATTGTAGGAATACTATAATATAAACATCCAATTTTATAATAACCAGCATGACTCCCAAGTGGATTACCAACCTCAAAATCATCAAAGTATATAATTAGTGGTAAAATTGTTTTATTTGAACTTGTCTCCGACTTTATCGATTTCCACAAAGAACCTTGTACCATATTTGTATAAGATTCTAAATTCTTAATCTCCAAATCTTTTTGATAATCCAAAATTTGTTTTAAAACATTGGGAAGTTTAAAAAACATTTCTAATTGTTTTTGGATAGGAACATAACAACAAGTTCTATCTTTTATTGTAAGGGACACACTATTCTGTCGTCTGGATTCATCAGTTGAAGTACCTATAATAATCTGTGATGGTTTAATAAAATGCTTCGTTTTTTGAAAAAAAGATTCTCTTCTATATTCCGTACTAAAGTTATCAAAACATTTTGAAATTACTTTAAGAGAATCTACTACCTCATTCAAATCACAATTTACAATAATTTGCAGAAGTCCATTTAATAATTCTTTTCCAAAAAAATTGTGAATGATTTCCATAATTTTCTGTATGTCAGATTTGGTTAAAGATAAGTTGTCATATAATTGTCCAACTAAATGTTGGATTGCTACATCAAGTTTTTTAAGAAACGATAAAGTATCTTTATTTTTAAATGTATCATTATCTGATAGAAATAGAATATCTTCTAATGTATTATTATCTGAGGAGGATTCAGTCTCAGAGCAAAATTTTGTACTTTGATTAGAATTAGAGCTGTTTATCTCTATTGTGCGTACAGTTTCAACATTTACTACTTTTTTTAAGGATTCATCAAATCCGTGAGAAAAAATGTGTTTTTTAAAACTATCTTTCCTGTGAAATGACCTAAGACAATTACTAATATGGCAAGTAAAAATATCTTGTTTATGAATATACTTTAAATGAAACATATATTTATGAATATTATTAAAATTAATATCACAATAAGGACAATTCATGGTTGAAAATATATCAATTTTTTGGCTGTAAACAATTAAAAATTCACTAATTAAATTTTATATTTTCCATAATATCTTGAACATAAGTATATCTTTTCAAACATTTTCTTTGACTATTAAAGATCACTACTTCAATACTTTCATAAATGTGCTCGCTCTGTGGAGGATAGTGAAGACACATAACATGAAAAAGTTTGAAAAGTATATCTAATGCCTTAAGACAGTTCTCATATTCGTATTTTACTTCATTAATGACGATATAAATTTTATTAATCTCAGCGTAGGTTGGTCCTTCAATTAAAAGAAAAGGTTGTAAATGTAGACCACGTATTTTTGCTCTTTCTTTTTGCAAAATAAGTTGGGTTTCAATATCGGCTGCACTCTAATAAAATAGGACATATTGAAATACTTTCATGTAGATATTTCGAAAAAATACGAGGAAGTCAAAAAGCAAAGAAATATTTTTGTTTTCCCGATCAACTCTATTTTTAATTATAATCTTATAGTGTTTATGTGTGCTCAAAGTAATGCTTTATTGTTTAACTCCGTTTTTGTATTATTACAAATTAATTTAAAATGAGTGCTCTGCTGTCTGACTGCACGGAAGAAATGCAAGCAATGATACGTTTCCTTCGTTCAAAAAAGGTAAAACCTGCAGAGATTATTAATAATATTTATAATATTTGGTCCATCCTGTATAATAATGTCTGCAGGTTTCATCCTCTCTAAATGAAGAATGAATGATCACTGCTCGCATTTCTTCTTTGATTAATCATACAACGGACCACTCATTTTAAATTGACTTGCAATCACAGTAAAGCAGAGCTAAACAATAAGCCATTACTTTGAACACACACAGACACTTTGATACAGACACTGTTATGGTATTAATGCAGATTCTACTGTAAAACGTTGGTCTACTGTAAAATTATGGAAATTTTCGAGAAATTTAAAAAATGTATTTATTTAATGGCTTTATCAACTATATATTCTTGTAACCTAAAAATTTAAGTAAAAAAATTTCTTTAACCAAAAAAGTTTGCAAATTGAATCCAGCGTCTCAGTAGTAGAAGCGTAAAATGATGGGCGTTCTAGATCTTTTTGTATTCTTTTGAAACAAATACAAAAAATTTTTTTACTTTTTATGGACATAATTTGTGGATAAATCTTTAAAAATAAAAACATTGAAAATTGACAAAATAACAGTCTAAAAAAGCTATTTTTACGAAGAAAATTAATCTTTATTCATGCAATAACAATGTTTAAATAAATTATTTTGTTGATTTTGTAGGATCATCGAAAAATTATATCCACAAAAGGAAATTTTTTTGTATTTGTTTCAAATGAATATAACATAATCTAGGACGCCCACCATTTTACGCTTCCTAAAACGTTGGATATATTGTATATTTTGCTGCATTCAATTTGCAAACACGATTTTAATTTAAAAAGTGTTTTACTTTACTGATCAGGAAAAAACAAATGTCCCTTTATTTTTTTACTTATTCTCGTAGATTTGGAATTTGTAGTAATTTCTGATTCACAGTTTCTGATTATGACTTACAGTTGCATGAATAATAATAGAATCCATACATTCTTGGATTGAAAATTTCCAATGTGTTTTCTTGACTATGAGTCTTCCTCTTGGTGGTAAAATATGACACAGTGTTTCGATTTGTTTCACTACTTTAGAATCTATAACAGAAGGAATACATTCACTTTACACAATTTTACTTTACACAATTACATTTTATACAGAACATTCATTAGACTTTCATCATATTAAAATCATCGTTAAAGATTTCTTAGATTCGGTTGAATATGCTACATGTATATACTCACTTTCAGAAAGTGAATTTAAATTCTCAATGTCAATTTTTACACTTTCTTTGTTCCAACTTTCTTTACAATTAACGACCTTATCAAAGAATAAGTTCCAATATTTGTATAAGTTACAAGTACGATTTGGAAACAGTTGTTCAAAATCATAATTTATCTGTAACAAAATCAAACACATGTTATTGGTTACTTTGGAAAAACGAGAAAGAGAGAGAGAGAGAGAGAGAGAAAGGGGAAATTAGAATTTTAATAATTATTTTACCAGATTATCTACATTTGATCGGTTTAAAATAGGCCATTGCTCAATGAATTCATACGCAGTGGCCGCTTCTGATTCTTGTCTCAATTGATAAGTATTCTTCCAATGGATAACAACTTCTTCCCAAGGATCATTTCTTGTTTTTAGCCATAAGTAAGAATCGTTCGTAAACAAATCTGAAAATATGAAATTTAGGTGTGTGTGTGTGTGTGTAATATAAAGTTTTTATTTCCTTCAATTCTTATTTTACCATATAATCTCAATAAAAACGTTAATAGAACCTCAACTAGACTTTTTAATGTCTTGCAATCATATAATTAATGAATAGTATACATTTCAGCTCAGCTGTTTTGCGGCCTTTTTCAGTGTACAATTTATGTTTAGACCAAAATTAATATAAATAAATTATAAGAAAGTTAAGTGTCTTTTTATTGAGATTATTTGTTAATAACAAGCCTAATATCTAATATCTAATATATTTAAATTTAATTTAATTAATGAATTGAACATATTAAAAAGGTTCATTAGATTTTAAAAATCAATATTAAGAGGAAAGATGGCATTACAGCCAATGCGGGATGTTAGTTGTGTGAAATTATATTTATATTTTACATTAAATTAATTTTATTATTTTACCTGTTTTCTGTTTTGTTGGTATTTCAATGGTACTTTCTGTTGCCTTCCTTTTTTTCGTATGTCTTGCGTAGCCACCTTGATGAATTAAATTTTTAGCTTTATCGATTAATTTTCCTTTTGCTATAATAGTTTTTCCAGTTGAAGAGTCTTGCTTTCGTATGGTACCGATGTAGTAAACAGTTGCAGGCTCGTTAGGAAATAATTCTATGATTTTTTTCACAATGGATTGATAATTTTTCCCTGTTAATCGGCTAAAAAACAATAATTAATAATGTTGCATCCGTTCTGGCCGCCCGGTATACTTGGAGTCGAGTAGCGCTCCGTAGCAACGGCCGGCGGCTGTTTAACAGCCGATCGGCAGATTGCTACGGAGCGCTACTCGACTCCAAGTATACCGGACGATGACCAGAACGGATGCAACAATAATATTTAATTAAAGTTTGTTTTTAATTATTTTTGATTACTTTTATAAAACGTAGATTTTATTATATGGCAATTCCAGCTCATATTGGTATCAAGTAAAAAGTATCTATTTTAAAATCACTTAAAATTCTTTTTACAATATACGCGAGAAAAAGAGACACGTATTTTTTGTAAATCCAAAAAAATTTTTTTCTATGGTTAATTTAATGATAATTTAAATTTAATGATGAATTATTCTATTTAATATTTACAGTTCTATTTGTCATCACAAAATGAACGAAAGCTTATTTTAAAGCTATAACGTTTAAGATGATAATTTTTATAAACAGAAAAAATATTTCTTATTATTATTAATAATTGTTATTGTTATTAATAAATAAATTTTTTGTTTCAATTTAAAATATTCATGTTATGTTTATGATTTAAGCTGAAATAACCGATATGTAATAGTAAAACATAATATAAATTCACATACTGTTTGCAATGATATGCGAATATATGTCTCATTATGATATCCACAAGTTTATTTCGAAAGCAATCATTTAAACAATTTTTATTATTATAATAAAAAGTTATTGCTTTTCCCATTGGAGCTTGTTCAAGCAATTCAATTAAATTAAAGTCAGGCATGTCCATTTCTTTTTCATCTAATAACATGTTATAAGAATTATATGATGTTTGCCTAGGTTTGTCTTCAGTTATTATAACGGTAGCATCACTATCTGAGGTGTCAGTCATATTGGTAGATACGAGATCTTTTTCTTGCAATGGAATTAACAACTCATCATTTTCCACTTGACAGACAATAATATTCTAAGACATTAATAAAATATATAAGTATAAATAAATGGAATATATAAATATTTGACCCAACAACTTACATTGTCTCTTATGTTTGAAAATTGTTCTTCATATTTACTAATGAAATTTAATCTATCTCCAATATTTGGAATAAGTTCGCGTATCATGTCTTTCTCTGCTATTAATTTTGGTATATGTTGTATATCAATTTTGTGTTCTATAATGAAATCAATAAAAAGATAAAATCTGTGAATATTATTGTGTTTTACCAAGCTAAGTTTTTAGTAAATTAGAATAAATAAAAAAAATAAAAGTTAAAATTGATTGTTAAAAAACTGAAGTGTCTCATATAAGAAATTTATGTTTATATTACAAGAATTAAGATAAAGACGTAACACTTACCTTCAAAACGTGGTAATAAATTACTGCAGTCAATCTTCTGCAGCAGATCTGCAATATTGTGCACTGATGCACCATTCTCCATGTCTATCGTACTTCGAGTACTTTAATTGTGCTGTTTTATATTATTGATACGTTGTTCCGCCGGTCGTTAGAAAATGGCTGCAGCTCAGCCGATTTTCAGATCGCGTACGTACACTTTCTAGCAGCACTACTGTAAAATATCTTATCGGTATGATAATAATATATTAGATGTTAACTAAACGTAAGAAACAAGAAATCACACGCAGTTGAAGTACTCGAAGTACGGTAATCACACAAGATGACCGGGAAATACACCTTCACTAGCACGATCGGGAAGAAGGAAGTCTCTGGAATCCCGCGAGTCCCAGACACGCTCGCTCGCATCGCGACGTTGTCGCGATTAGGGATAGCGGCGTGAACCAATCGCGATGCTTCATCGTAACGAAAACCATTGTCACGCAGAAGCCGGCGCTTATTTTGGCTGCGTTCCGATATTCACTGCCAGTACTGAAAATCTATAGTTTGCGTCACATACACTATAGATTTTCAGTACTAGCGGTAAATATCGGGACGCAGCCTTTAACTCAAGCGACCAATAAATGAGATAGTAAACGCGTCGCGCGCAATAGCGACGAGGCGAATAGGGATATCCACACAAATTTGCATAAGCAGATGCATAAGGAATTTGAATGTCCATTTTCTTACTCTCGTGCTTATAGATCATCACATTCCTTATGCATCTGTTTTATGCGCTTACGTAAATTTGTATGGATATATCCTTTTATACGCCAATAGCCGGAAACAGTATTTCCGCAAATATGTAGACTATACGTGTAATAAAATGCACACAAGGTAAGGCAGAGTGTCACGAAAAGCAAGGTGCTAGAAGTAATCGCTGTTGCGATTAGATATTACATATGCAAATTTAAGAGAAAGAAAAATGCGCAGACTCAAAAAAGAAACGAAGAAAGAAATTGATTTTAAGTATTTCATATCTTTATCTTAAGAATCATAGTCAACTGGTCTAAAATAAAGTAATTATTTGTTTTGAGATAACTGCTTCTAGAAACAATATGTCAATTTGAATTAAGAACATGGATTTACTTGAAACAACCATAACTTTCTTTCTTCCAAGTATACTTTTATTTCTTTTGATTTTGTTCCATAGAATTGAAAGAAACATACTAAATTTCTTCAATATAATAAATATTCTTGGGTTAATATATCGTCAAATATTCAAATTAATCACATGTAGTTTTCTTCAATAAAGTTTTATAATATTCTTGAAATAAGAATAAATTCTTGTTTTGAATACAAGATGATGAACTTTTCTAATACTTGTGACAAGTATATCTTAAAACTATTATTAAGAAAATATTCTTTACTGAAGAAAACTTTTACTTAAACAAAATAAAATAAAATGAGTAATTGTTTTTCTTGCCTATAGAATGATATTTTTCTGTGTGTACGCAGATGAACCTCAATCGTTCTTAAGAATCTCTCACATGAGGAATGAGACGCAAATTGTAAGTTATATTGCAACGGCAAGACAAAAAGCATCCTTGTCTGTATAATTTGCACCTTGTCAACGATGATATTGTGAGACACATTTTATGAATAAATTTAAATAATAAAAATACGGCGGAAGAGCAGAATTCCATATAAATGCGTATGCTTGACACGTTAATATTTGTGCTAGAACGTGGCATAAACTTTCCATCGTGAATTCCGTTTTCCATATCTATTGTATAAAAGACGTTGAGAAACATACAAATGTACAAAATTTAGGCTGACTGCTGTTTTGAACCAAAATACTCAAACTATCAATAATATGACAATGCAATGACGTGATAACAGTAAAATGTTTTTGCCTTTTTATGCATTTTCTATCTTATCTAAAATATCTATAAATACATAAGAATAATTTCAAATAATTAAATGTGCATCATAATTCAATAAATATACTGAAATAAAAACTGAATAAATTAATACATTAAAGGCTGCTGCAGCAGAAAAAGCAGCTTAGTAAGCACTTCGTGATCCTTTAATATAATTGGTTCTTGTCTTCAGTTATTCCTTGAATCTAAGTATAAAAATACCAATCGTAATAAAAATCACTGAACGTTTACCAAGCTTTTTCTGCTGAATGTAAGTTAATATATGTACGCTAGACTCTAAGAAAATCTTTATTTATTAATAAAAAGTGAGAACGATTAAAAATACGATTTGAGCCTCTGAATCTAATGCTGATTCAAAAAAATTATATGTATCGTATAAAGTTATTTCCGTGAATATCAGAATATGAAATGTATCTCGGGAAATAAAAATGGATATCATCCAAAAGACTTCGGTATTTCTTACACATTTATATGCGTAACGGATAGCAATTTTATACCTCAAAATAATATTTTTATAGGAGATAAACAAGAGATCTCTTGCAGTATCTTTCAAGCTTATAGCTTTCTCTTCTCGTACTTTTGTAGCTTTAATTCTCGTACTTTTTTATGTTTACAGTTTTTAAGAACAGCAACACCCAATACAATGTTTGCAGATGTTACATGTGTACTGTCGCACTGGATCGATTATTCAGTTCACTTAAGGATAAAACTAATTACTTCTAATGTTATCCTCAATATACAAATCTAAATTTGGAGAATTTGATAAGACGAGTCAAGTTATTTCTTGATTTGAAAAATTGCATTTATATCTCATTTTTTCTAAATTAAAAAAGCAGATTAAGTACTGTTATTTATTAAAAATTATTATTAATGTCTGCCGTACCTTTCTGAAATTTTGTCTCTATTAATCTGTGAAAGTAAAGAATTCCTAACTTGCACATTTAAACTGTACATAAAGTATGTACAGTTAGCCATGGAGAATGGCTATAGACCGAGAATATTGCGAGAATAGTGTCATTTATGCGAATGTCATTAGCCACTTTGCGAACAACTAGAACGGACTCGAGTTGTTTTAAGTTGTTTATTACTGAGATGGAAATAATGCTGCACTTTCTTATATTATCTATACCCGTGCGTTGTCGACAACGACGTCGTTGAAACTCTCTTATCTGGAATTGTTGTTGCACTGCACGCGCAATAAAAGCACGTTCTGCAACAGCATTTCATGTCATGGTTATAATGATCGCAACTCTCGTACGGATGAGCAGAAACGGATTCTATTGTAAGATAATTGATAACGACAGTGTAACGGAGAAAGAATTAAATTATTTCGTTCAGCAAACAGAATATTTAAGATAAGTTGGACACTCCATTTTCGAGTAAATTGCACTTGAATAAATTGCATTTGATTGGGGGCAAGAATCGGGGAGTGAAACCTGACGATTCAATCTCAAACTTTCCGTGTGGCATATCGATTTCTTCCTCAAACGTCCTGTAATATAACGAAAAAAGAAAAAAAAAGAATCAATTATTTTTCATTATACAAAACTTGATGTTAGCGCTTATATTCGAAAGTTATATTCAACTTAAAAAATTATATTATCTATCACATATAATAATAATAACAAATAATAATAATAAATCACACACACACACACACACACACACACACACACACACACACACACACACACACACACGTACACACACGCACACACAAAATCACTTTATCTTAAAATTAAAAAAAGAACATATATATTTATGTATATACTCAATTTTAAGAGTAATACTAGACTTTTATTCTTTAATAAAAAATCCATATGAGAAAATTATTACTTTACTTATATGCCACGTGTGAACTTGTAATTTCTACACAGAAATTTACAGAGATATTCACCGTGCCTGTGAAATGCAACAAAATGTCATTAAATTAAAATTTTATACAGATATGTGATAACCAACAAACTCCATCTTTTGAAAAGATCATTTTCTATACATGTAAAAATAGTCACATATAAAGTGTCAAATATTTTACGTAAACGCTTGAAGTCAACAACGTTGAAATTCGTCCTCGAAAGATGTTTTCGACTCGGCGTATGTATGTACACGTTGAAAATATATGAACATATATACGTATATATAAATATGTATATTGCCCAAGCGAGGGAATAGATAGCAATCAAAGTAACGTGAAGGGGAAGCGTATCACGAATTTTTGTCGCCTTGACAACTGCGATGTCAGTGCGAATATCAGAGATTCATCAAACTTCATGACTCATTTTCAAATAGAGATATGTCTCATACTGAAACCAATGAATAAGAGTTATAGCGTGACCGGTTCCAACGTTCTTCATCCTTCAATTTGTCCGATTTTTTCTTGAGATATTTCATTTTTTTCTTCTTGTAACGCTTTTCCCACTTTTCACACACAAATATACGCGAACACACACACACACACACACACACACACACACACACACACACACACACACACACACACACACGCACAAAAGAATTATATGGCTCTCGTACCACATTGTTGAAATTGATTTATTCTGAAACAAGGACAAGCTTCTTCAAAGTTGAGAAGTTCGAATTAACATACTTTTTGTTGAGGCAAATTATGCAGCGAACTTTCTTCGTTTGTTTCTTGTTACTCAGATTTCTTTGTAACCTTAAGTCATTATGAAGACATTGGAAATGTGCAATTTTCTTGTATAAAATAAGTTATATGTTATGAATTATTATCGATATCGCAATTAATTAAGCAGAAGTTTAAATCAGAATAATATCGTCTATACAACAAAAATTTAAATATATATACAATATATATATTTATATATGTATTATATCTATATATGTATTACATACATACATATATATATATATATATATATATATATAAAAAAAAGCTTTTCAAGATCTTATAATAAAATTTCGAATTTTTATATGTCATATCTGTGTCTATTTTAGTGTTTAGTGAATTAATAATAAATGTTGCCGAAAGAACACTGTTAAAATTGAGGAATATTGCATAACGTGAAAGAAATATGTTTTAATATTGCTGAACACGTTCTATTTTTGCGAGCTTCGAAAATATTTGCACGATAATAAACTACGTTCGTGTCACAGGGTTCATTGTTATCTCAAGAAAGTTGTATATTTATTATATATAGATGGTCTTCTTCCTTGAATGGTGCAATATTTTAATAACAATATACGGAATTTCTTTCAATTTAACATAGACTACACACTTAAGTAAATTACTGGCATTATATATATATATATATAATAATAAATTTTGAAAAAGAAATGTTTTACTAAAAATATTATTATATTATAAAATATGTATTAATATAAAACACTATCTAGAATTTTCAATACAATTTAAAATTATTTAATCAATTTTTAAACGTAAACAATTTAGCAAATATATTCTTAATTAGAAATGTACAAATGATAATATACAAAATTTAAATCGAGTTGTGAGTTTGATTCTTCATCAAGTTTGTTATACTGAATATTTTTGAATACTTTTGTGTAATCAAAGATAGGACTCGAACGTATTCAGTATTTGGACTCGAATTTAGCTTAAAGAGCCACAAATTTCGGGCATTTGAATAATCAGATAAAATCTCAGAAACAATAATTTATTTAATTTCTGTTGGATGGATCATAACGCAAGCACGCAGCACTGGGAGACACATAAGAAAACACAAAAAAGAAATAAAAGAAAAACATGGAAGCAAGCCATAATTTATTATTTCAACCAAGAAAAATGCACGAAAAAACAGCAGCAAGACAGAACCTCTAGGTGTGGAAATTTCACATACTTCTGACCGAAAAAATAACCGTTTTCTGCGTTACAAATATGTTATTTTAATTAAAATTCATAATGTTTATGTTATTGCATAATATAACATAATTCATGTAATTCAACAATGTAATAATACATGTTTAGAAAGTTTGACATCTCTTTTACAAAATCTCTTTTCCTTGGAGATAGGCTTACACATTGAAAAAAACATTGAAACAACATTGAAAAAAATCAAGATCAAGAAAAGAATTTCAAAAAGAAAAAAATGTGCTCTCTTTTAATGCTCAATTAATTTTTAAATTGCAAGAAAATCTAAATTCCATATTTTTCATAAAAATTTTACATATTCTATTGATTGAAGATATTAACGTTAAGAATTAATAAAAATTAACAATTACTTTCGTAAAGCCAAAGCGTTTGAATAAATTCGCTTCTTACAAAAATTCTAGGTGTATGTGGGCGCGCACGTGAGCGTCCAATATTTAGAAAAAGATTTCTACAAAAATTTATATGAAATTCTCTCTCTCTCTCTCTCTCTCTCTCAGTTTTATTCGCATTTTATAACTGTAAAACATTAAACAGCCATTACTGAAATTGCTTCCAAATCATCTAACACAGAATAGGGAATAGCATTTTATTTTTAAACTATATCGAGGAAAAAGAAAGAAATCTAAATGCCAACAGTGAGAATCGCAGAAAGTAGAGAAGTAAGAACAGATGAAAAATATCTTGAATTCAAAGGTACATTATATGTTCTACATCTATAAGATTTCTCCTCGTGAATTGTTCCTCGTCACGTAGTGCTTCGAGCAATTGAGTACAGCAAAAAAAGATAAGGAGAAAGAACAGGTATCAAGCGGAAAAAATACGAGGGGTCACGAATTAAATGAGCACGATTTAATTTCCGAAGCTGAATTTACGAGCGGAGCTTATAATTGCCACGTTTAATTTTCTACGTCATCACAAGAGTCATGTTGGACTGCCACGAAATCGTTCAACATCTATTATTTGCACTATTACACTACTTGTTATTTAACGAAGTCAAAATACAATGGCAAACCTGCTGTTACTCATCGATATACGTACAATGCATCACATCGTATATTAAACAATAAATACTTTACATTACCTTACTGTTTTAACATGTTTTGTATCGCGAAGTTGCAAAGTTACTCTTTACGTTCATATAATATTAACATAATTTAAATTTTTTGCATTTGACGCTTTTTTCCAGGAAATCAACAACTCGATGTAGTTTTGATAGAATTTGAATGAACTACTTGCAGGTAACATAAAATGAAATGTACACAAATTAATGTATAAAACTTTTGTGTTTATTAATATTTCTTCATACATCTTTATATTTTACAAGGCTAAAATTTTAACATCAGACTCAATAATTTTAAAAACGTTCCATTTTTATCGACCCATCTGGCCAGTTTTTTGATTAATAATAATCACGACGTTTCGGCCTCAGATTTAGGCTCTTCTCAAGTGAATAAAATATTTTTACAAATGGGAGTACGGCATAGATAACACACGCCAGTATCCGCATGTTGACATTACATCCAAACCATGTCAATCTCGCAGATAATGTGTGTGTCGAACAACGACATCCCGTAAACTGAAAGACAATGACGTTACTTTATGTAGATCACATTACAATATACGACAATAATTTTATATTGTATGGTATTTTATAAAGCAATCGTCAAGATAATAATGTCATTTTCTTCTGCAAGGCTTATTTTTGTATGAGCAATCTCCCAATCTTTCTTCATTTCAGTCAGAATGACGAGACCCATTCAAATGTCATTAGAAGTGGAAATCGAAATAGAAGCTCAGTTGCGAAGATGTCGGAAGTCACCTCTCAATCGACTAGTATCTTAACGAATTTTAAGTGGCTATGGGGACATTTCTTTGTTTTTTACATATTTGTAAAATATATGAATTATCAAACAAACATTGTTGTATCAAACCAAATAACGACTAAAAGTGCAAAGGGTTAATATCGTTGCCCAAGATTTTTAAATAAAATTATTTATATAATTACAAAATTATTTATATAATTTCTTTTTTATTCAGTTATGCCATACATTTTGTATTCCTTTTTCATTGAAGTAACATGGTAATAAACAATAACTATGTATATAAAAACATGGGCGTAGCTAGAAAGAGGCACGTTTGTCCCCTCTCTCACTATGGGAAAGAAATCATTTTTATTAATTTATTTTTTATTAATTATTATTTAATTAATTTTTTAATTTATTAAATTAAATTTATGTATTAAATTTGGTTAATGTACTAGTGTGTACTGTTACATACATTAAAAACTATTATATACAAAGGACCCCACACAAATCTTATGGAAATGTGCTTTCCGTCGAATTGGCTGAAATTGAAATATGTTGTAGTTCTGAGGTCCCTGATGAAAAGTCTCCATAGGCACAACCTAATCCTATGGCTAGTTTCAGAGATGTGGGCGGTCAAAGTGTCCTCCGCCGAAAAGCGTTGTGCACTACATACGCGTCATTGTCGACTCTTTAGGGCTTTATTTCTATTATATACGAGTTAAATAGTTACAATAACAATAATTGTAATAAATATTATAATAATTATAATAATTATAATAATTATAATTATTATAATTATAATTATAATTATATTTATTATAATTATTTATTATAATTATTATAATATTTATTACAATTATTGTTATTGTAACTATTTAACTCGTATATAATAGAAATAAAGCCCTAAAGAGTCGACAATGACGCGTATGTAGTGCACAACGCTTTTCGGCGGAGGACACTTTGACCGCCCACATCTCTGAAACTAGCCATAGGATTAGGTTGTGCCTATGGAGACTTTTCATCAGGGACCTCAGAACTACAACATATTTCAATTTCAGCCAATTCGACGGAAAGCACATTTCCATAAGATTTGTGCGGGGTCCTTTATAATAAACATAAGTAATTAAAATAAAATAAGATAATTAATATTACAAATCTTTTAAAAATAAACACAATTGGTGCGTTCCGCTTAATTCTAGTTTTGCTCGAAGAACAAGACTTTGACACTTTGGAGCGAAAAGTGTCGAACGGAGAGTGTGAAAAAACTGGAAGAAAAAGTACTGAAGGTTTTCTGAAGATCCGTGAAGACTAGTTTCAGTATAAACATACTATTTAATTGTTAGTCTTGGGTGAAAATAAATATATCGAACAAATCAATTTGACATAATAATAAAATTTGTTTCAAGATAAATTTTAGCTCTCCTTGACTGAGATCCTGGCTATGTCCATATATAAAAGAAATATTATAAAGATATATTTACCGGAATAAACCGGGACTTATATTCAAATTTATCTTCACAAAATATAAAGCTACATTAATGTAGCATTATATCTTGTGAGAATAAATTGGGATATAAGTTCCGGTTTTAGAATTCAATTTCTTATGCTTTATTTTTTATATATTAAGTATTTGTGTTTAAAGTTTTTTTTTAAATTAGGTTAATATAGAGTTGACTTAATTATAATTTTTATTAGAGATTTGATACTAGATCGTGTATATACAAATTAAGTATCACTAGCGCAGACAATGTAAGCATTTAAATTAAATAAAAACATTTTCTGCGGATCTTGCTATCTTATTATTTTAAATTAAAGTAGGAGCATACCAAAAATAAACAAAGAATAAAAAGACGTTTTTGTTCTTTTCATTGCAAAAAGTTCTGTACCCTGGAGCAAATGGCGAAGTAAATTTATTAAAGGTTAAAAGGCAGTAAAATAAGAGTGGAGTTACTAAAATATGCAGAAGTTTTCTTCGCAAAACATAGCATCAGTTATTATTTTAAATAATCATCATATTGTTGATGTTCCATTAACAACAATACATATAGTTGACATATAACTAACGGATATTTCTTAATATATAATAGCTGTCTTTTTTCTAAATATACTCAAAAGTGTAATAATATTCGCTTGATATGTTTCAAACCAAAAAATTAAAAAAATGATCAGAGAAGAGAAAAACGAAAGATTATTCTTAACGTTTCTTCTTTTCTCCATTGTATGACCATTTTAATTTATGGTTACCTTAATGACCACATTTCTTAGTAACTCTATAATAACAGCTGTATCATGAAAGGGGCTGTTAAAAGCTTGCAAATTAGGTCGCATTTAAGCTTCTTGTTGTTTCTTTCAATGCCAAGAATGGTTAGGTGAAATAAATGGAAAGCACTTTTCACAAATGTTTCAATATCTACGATTGGAACGAAAAGATAAATTAAAATCCGCGGGATAAGGCCTTACAAATTTAAAGCTGGGGCTCTATTCTATAAATATGTTAAAAAATTGCATCTAACGATCAAACGAGAATTTACGAGTGGAATTTTTATCGAAGTTCCTTGTAACACCATGATAAATATACATAACAAATTGTCACGATATATTAAACATACCCGACCAATCATCACTTGGCGTCGATAGTTGCTGATATTTTTTACAGTTATCTCGCTTATTCAATAAGCGTTGTGTCGAGAAAGTTATATAAAAAAATATATCTGAAATAAAATGTGAGAGCACTAATCAGAAATACAAATTAACAGATCTAGTTGATTGGTACTCAATTCGCCTGACAGCGACCACTTTTCATGAAACAGACTACTGAAATCCTTATATCGTTGATGAAAAATAATTTTTATTACTATATTGTAAAACTTTATAATCAACTTTAGATTATAATAGCATCATGTGTGTATACGCAGTATTCAACTACTCTAAATTAAGTATTAGAAGCTTAAAATCCATACAGAGATAACTTTTATTATCTCGGTATTAATGGTAAATTTCGCAAAATTTTCCATTTGTTATACATGGTACAGTAAGTACAAAATAAATAAATGTATACAAAACTGTTAAAACTATTATCGTCATATTACTTTAAAAAAGATATGTATAATAATATATAAATCGTGATATATATATATATATAAATTATAAAAAATATTATTTTTTTTAAATCAAATATTCTTCAAATTTAATAATGTAAATAAGATTGCTATAAACAACAAAATTCTACAATTTGTTAAACTGTATTAACTTCTGTTTCTCTTACTTTTCACGTAATAAAAATAATATCAATTACTAGAGATTTATTAATTTGTACAATTTTATAGACAAAAATGTTACTAATTCTCTGGAAAGTCGAAGGCACTCTCGGCGCCAGTCACCAAAAGAATTGCAGGTCCATCCGCGCACCCCTAATTTCGACTGCGGAATAATCTATCTAAGATCAAGATCATTTCAATCATGTTAGTTTCATTTTTCGTGAAATTGCTCATATTAATTGCTTGAGGAAACTCTCCGTTCGTGAAACCGCTCTGATTTGTTCTGTTGCTCACGAAATCTCTCACGTGTCCCGTCACTCGCGGAAACACATGTTTGATCCGTTGCTTGTAGAAATCAAAGATAGTATAAAAAATGTACATAGGTTTGTCTTAAACTATAACATCCAGATAAATGTATTGTACTTTTTGTTTGAACTGAAAGAGTTGGTAATTTCGTTTCCCGCTTTTGCGACATGAAGCTCGCGAACATTGATTAAATCAATATCAAATTATGTTTTATATCTTATCTTTATTTATATACACATACAACATTTATACGGATTTACATATATCGTTTTTATCATTTTATGAAGCGTTGTTGCAATTATGTGTCACATAGTTTGGTCAACATTTTATGATAGATGTCTGATTTATAAAAAGTATGATGCTTCGATTTATACTTTTATATTACTTTTTGTAAATTGTGCATTTCATAATGATCAATCATAAAGCAATATAGAAATTCCAAGACTGAAAATATCTAGAAATACCTGTCCCTTTTTACCCATGTTATCATTATTATCATACGTTACGTAATATTCCATCGATACGAAGCATCGATAAAAGAGATAGATTCATATGAAAAGCAAGGATATATTCATTCAACATCAAAGAAAACATATTGAAATGGCATATAACAAATATCTGCCGTTTTGTTATATGCCAAATTTTGCCAACTCATGTGTGAGAGCTTTAATTCGCAGCTGTCGTGAATATAAACCTACGCGTATTAATGCCACAAAGCTGATCACGTACAGATAAATGTGAAAATTGAAACTCTATCGTTAATCTCTTTTTCTCACGAACTATCTTGAATTCCTCTCACTCAAAAAAAATGAAGTCGATAGCGGTCCGATTTCGTGTGTACATATATACCTTACATGTCTTCTAAAGTATTATATTTGTGCGAACAATTTATGCTAATAATGGGCTCGTGGTCTTTCAATGATGGGGTATAGGGTAGGTGAAACTTTTTCCAGGAAAAAGAGATGTAGGAATGCTAAAGTTGTGCTATCAGCGGAAGCGTGCGAATAGCGGAAAGTTAGTGCACATCGATTTCGATTAGACGTGGCACGTGAATAATTCCCGGGTATCTATTCGTTCATCTCTCTTCCATACAACGATAAGACGTGCCCTATTTACCTTACGGAAAATTGCATTGGAGATTTAGGTGATATACGACACAAGATCAAACAAAATAATCAAATCTACATTTAAATCAGAAAGATTCTATGAATAATTTTCGTTACGTTATCTAAAAAATTTTTAATTTCAATGAAAACAAAATTGCACCTCGCGATTAAAAATATTATAAGACAAGTGGCTCGAAAGAAAAACACGTAATGCACACATTTTATCATAAAGATGTCTAAAACTTTAACAGGCAGCCGTGTGTCATACATTCGAGTGCAAAAAACGGTTAAATTATCCTTTGTAAGGAAGATATTGTCGTGATACATGGAGTGAAATAAAGATAAAAACTATCGAAATGATGCTCTTTTACTGGATAGTTTTTCAACCACAGCTGTGGAAATTACCCTGAGATGCTGGTCGGAAGCAGAGTAGAATTGTATGTAGCGAGGACAAACGAAAACTGCTATGTTTTTTCTTTTTTTTCAGCCACACTGAATTGATCCTAGCTGCCTACGCGTCTATACCAATTTCCACCAGCTTTTATGCTCATTTTACAGACCGTCATTTTCTTTCTTTGCATTCCACATTGTAAAACGGAAGCAAATCGATGGTATCCGACCCGTACTTCTCTACGACTTCTGCCGCTCAAATTTCCTAAGACAAGTTTGCCAATACAATTGCTTCACTACTAGATTGATTTAACACGATAATTATTGCTTATCTTGTTGGATAAGCATAAAATATTTAAAACGTTGAAGTCTATATATATATACACATAAAGAAATATATTGTCATAAATTAATCGGAATTGTATGAATTTAGTGTGTCTGATAGGAAATTATGCATTATTGTTAAAATAATTTAATTACTAATTTAATTTACGCTTCTACCCAACATCATAATGTAGTTCCAAATTCTTTACTGTGAAGAATGTGCGCTTTGAATTACACGGAAGGCTGCCAAATTATAGCACCTTCATGTAATTATATATTTTTATGTATATTTTACATGTCTGTTACCCAAAGGAGCAATATAGTAACGAAAATTCGTACTACTATATAAAATCCATAAAAATATTTAAATATTCTTTACTAAAATTATATATGCTATTACGCTCTGTCTTTTTTAAAAACTCTCACAAGAGAAGACAGAAAAGTACACGAGATAAAAGGGTTACTCGCACTATGTACAAGCTCCATTACATACAATTCATAATAATGCATTCTCGCAAAAAAACTTGTACGTGAGTGAAATTTGAGACACGCAGCACTTTTTTAAACCTGCATAAAATCACGAAACAAACTGTGACAGCTTTACAGAAAAAAGTGAAAAAAGTTAGCTTTGCTGAATTTTAATAGGATATATGTGTTATATATGTCAATACTAGATTATGTATGACAGTTTGATTTTTAAAATCAAAAAGTACATAATAACATTTATGCGTTTGCAATAAATCAATTATGAGATAACAAATTATCAATCTTCTGGCATTAACAATTTTCAGTAGGAAAGAATATATTTATGCCTCAGAGCATCGTGAAGTAAATATTATATAAATTATATAAATATTACGTGATTAATTAATTTGCAGTCAGTTGATTTATTCTCGCGTTAAGAAGAAACAAGACCAACAACGCAAAAGATCTCCAAGATGCTGCGTCAAATAATTATTGTGCAATTATATCTAAGTAGATAAGACGAGTGGGCTGTATATTTATGAAAGAATCCCTATATACCAGAAATTGCATTTCTCAGCCGTCACGAAGGATTCATTTAATAATAGAAATTATCAGAGTATAATACAAGCGTGCAAAACCTGGAAATAATTCTTTACCGAGTAATACTTTACTAAGTCTTCACTTTCGTTACTAAGTAATACTTTACTAAGCCCGGATTGTTCACAATGACGTAACGGAATTGTGTTCTAGAAATTCTCTCTTAACGTTACGAAAGAGCTAACAGAGTAATGCGTGCAAAATCGATTGAACGAACCTTCAGACGAAGGGTCATAGAGCGGAGATTAAACGGGAATATATACTAAAGTAAGTCCTAAAGTAGGAAAATATTAGAAGCAATATCTTATCGCTCGGATATACTTTTTAGCTTGTGTCTTTCACTTTTATATATTATATGTTATATATATCGTCCCTTTATATTATTTATAATATATAAGTGCATCATTTCAGTACACCGAAAATAACTTACAGATACAAAAAAGAATAAAAAGCAAAGTTGTATCGTGGGAAAAGGAGGACCACTCATGTGGGGAAGACGTTATCTCGAATTCTATACACATTAACTCTTATCGATTGTACTCCCCTTGCCTGGTAGCAATGTTTGGTAAATGTCAGTTCTCGATTGTCACTTCTGGCTCTTTTAGGTCACCCATCTCGCTTTTCGTTCAATCGCGGCTTTCATTGCAACAATACTATACATCGACGAATATTTCCGAAATGACACAAAAACCCACCCGAAATGGATCTCTTTGATAAAGCTTATCTCGTTTATCCACTCTTTCACAATAGGAGGGTTGCAACGCATGCACTTTACGAGTTAATGTTATGAAAAACCACGTAAAGTAATCACTCTCCAATCGATAACGCTACAAAATAGCTTAAACGCTATAAAATTGTTTAAACGCGTATTTTTTATCGCTTCTTTTTTTTAATCGCGCAATCGAGATTCGCAGCTAAACAATAGTTTTAATAGTTCTGTGCCATTTTTACATCATATAAGAACTGTCTTAAAAATGTTTATAGTTTTAAAATTTGAAAAAAAGAGGATAAATGCGCCACTAAGACAATCAGATTTTTGCATCTCATCGAAGATAAATTGTCAAAGTCGATACTCTGCAATGGGGGATATTAACACGTTTTTAAGAACTTTTTTAAAAAATTACTCGATTATTGCTAAAACCTTTAACCTTAAACCGATTATTAAAAAAACCTTGTAAGCCCTAAATATTATTTTTACTTTTATTTTTACCTTTAATTTTATATTTAATTGTAACAAAATTAATATATCATCTCTTAAATTTAGAAATTTTATTATTAAATCAGGAAACAATGTGAATATATACCCCTACTTTTGCAAAAGCATGTAAAATGATATTACTTATGTGTAATATTATAAATCCACTTCAGCTACACACCGAAATAGGATAACAGCACGTAAACATTATAAATTCATATCCTATATCCTGAATTTCTGTATCCTGGTAGAGAGCAAAGACTTGAAGCTTCAAAGCTTCGCTACCTTCATCCATGATTAAAGAAACCGAAGAGGATTTTCCAGAATTTACTCATTTGAGCAAATTATATGACATCTGATTTAAATTAACAGTGTTGACATCATAAATTAAGGAAAACAAATTAGCTTATATATTATAAAAATTAGCTTATATATTATATATTATGACGTGTTAATAACTTCTTTAGAAAAGAATACTTTGTATCTCTATATATTTTCCACACTAAATTTTAATTATTTTAATCTTACGTAACAATAAGCAGGTTTTATCATGCTGATAAATTTTATTATTTTATTATAAATTTTACAATCATAATATGCAATCATAAAAGTATGAAATATCCTCCTCTAACTTGAACTTACAGATATTTTTGTAATTTAATTTTCTTATGTGCGCATATTTTTTTCTTTTCAATTATATAAAATATTTCAAATTATAATAGAAATGTAATGTGTAGAAATAAGTAGTTATATGTATATTAATAGTTTATATTTTTTTATTATGGACAGACAGCCGAATTTTTTACATTTAATTACAGAGATCTAGGATCTAAGAGTCTGAGGGATCTAATCAAGGGAGCTAATATTATTTTCAAAATATATGAATATATATTCAATTTTAAAATATTCATTTAGATTTACATTTGAACGCTTAGTATGACCTATTCAATGAAAGGTCGAAACAACCCTCAAACTCCAACATGGAAATAAAAGTTTTAAATTGCAATTCGATAACACGAATAACAATCGTGTCAGAGGCATTGAGATCAAAGAGAGATATAATCGGCAATTTATTCTAAGGAAGCTCAATGATCCGATATTCACAGACGATATTATCTCTCTTAATCATTTCACCAGCATCGCACGAAAGTAAAGCTCTTGCAGAAAGGTTCGCAGTGTACACGCAAATGTGCTATCGCACTTAACGTAATTGAAACAGATATTATGACGAATCACGCCTATTTATGCTGCCGTCGGAAGTTTAGACTCCATTCATATCTCAGGGAGAAAATTGTAATATTAACGTATTGAAAGCAAACAAGTAAAAAGAATTTTGTATAAAAAAGAGATAAAGTTTAAATGTTTTTGATATCGATAGTAAGCTAAAAATTGTTTTTAATATTTTACTTTTCTATTTCTTGTTGTTAATAAAATCGCAAGATTCTTTATAAATTAATCATAATTGAGGAATCACAAATATAATTAAAAGATCATTTTTTTCTGTGTAAAATGATAAATAACAACGAACAATATATTCTCATCACAAAAATCGCAATCATAAACAACACAATACACGTACTTAACTATTGAATAATTTTTCCGCAGCTCCTATTGCAGGTGTAAAAATAATGATTCAATTAAGACTCGACCTATTTTATTCGTGCGCACTCGTGTTTGAAAGGGCATACAAGTGGTATCTACAGCGCGCGATACAGAGCGACACACAGCGCATCGAGATTTCCACATTGTTATTCTATTTAGAAGTTATACTATTTACAAAAACCAAGTTCTATGTGCGAACATACGGAAAGCACGAAATATCATAGTATTTTTCTCGCATCTTCACATTTAAAACCGTACAGATATTTAGAATGCTAAATACACATGTCATACACACGTCAATGGAAATCGTACGCGTCGGTGGAATCAATTCTTTCGGAGAAAAATAACGCGGCTGGTTATTTGCATTATAAATGTCAGCGCTTATAAGGGTATCACCAGTATAAGGGGAAGAAAGAGAGAAAGAGGAGAAGGAGGAGGAGGAAAACGACGAATACATGGCCGCTAACGTGCGTCTTCACATGTGCAGCTGACTCCGAAGAGTCAGTCGTAAGAAAAGCGTAAAGAAACGTCGGAACATATCTATGGATACCTATATACGGGTCATGGCGCATGTCAAACCGATGAGGGTGCGGCAGCGGCAACTCAAAGACTAAACCGCGATACAGGGACGGTTTCATTTCGATCGTATTTCCCTGATTGCCGGATTGCAGTCTGTCCGGAGTCGCTTTTGTCGGTCCGGCAACTTATAATTAATTTATAAATCTTTTCGTCTCCTTTTTGTGCTTGCAATTTCAACAACCAAATTTTATTCCGTAAGAATCGATACAACGATACTCAATGATTCGGTCGTAATAAGTCTGCTTGTGTAAAAGTTACGTAAGACTTTTACTTCAAGTAGCAAAGAATCACCTCTCCTCGGGATAAAAGTTTCTCTTCGGGATAAAATTTTCGGCTTTCTTACTTTTTACTTTCCCTTAACTCAATATCTTAATCTTCTTGATGTTCGAAAATTGTACGATGTAACTTGCGTAATACAAAAAATGTTCGTTAAAAAGCTCACCTCAAAATAGTGCTCCATTCTATGTTCTAATAAAGAAATACAAATAAATTTATAATATCTATCTCATTTTCCTTGTTTTCATTTACTAGTTCATCAATTAAACCTTCGTTAATATGGATATACGTGCAGATGTATTTTGACCTTTCATACGTGTATCCACATGTGTAGAAATGTATATTCAAATGTGTAGGAAAGTTTACCACTTTACATTACGTAAATGAATATTCAGAAATGTATTTTAATTAATCTATTGGTGTATTTGTTTATATTACTAATGCGGAATCTTTGATATATTTTCTTGGCATACCACAATTATTCCCGTGCGTCATGC